>BHFT01049505.1:0-12289 GCA_004320025.1 Laticauda laticaudata | reverse complement strand
AGTTTTAAGAGTAGTTTGTCATGTACCACTGAATCAAAGGCTTTACAGAAGTCTATGTAGATTGCGTCTATTGCTTTACCCTTATCGAGTTGTGTAGTCCATATGTTTCTGCAGTGTAAGAGTTGCAGATTACAGGATAGGGTTTTTTTTTCTGAAACCAAATTGTTTATTAGAGGGTAGGTTGTTTGTCTCTAAGTGGAGGATAATGGATTGTTTAATAATTGATTCAATGACTTTACAGGTGACATGATATTGTTTTAGGGGAGACTAGGAATAGGGAATAGTATGCACACACCCATATTTCCTGAATGAAATGCAGGAGTATAAATCTAATGTCAACCATCCCAACTAACAGAGCTAATAAAAGAAGCCATCTTCAGGAACTTTAACATTCAAAACTTTATTGAGTACAATATTTTGGCATTGAAGAAAAGCCAAACCAACTCTAAATTTTCCTGAGCAGCCATGCATAGTTAAATATGAGTTTCATCCCTTCCTCCCATGAAATGGGTCACATCATCCAATTGGGAATCAATCTTTTGTTTTGATAACAGTCCACATCTTGGCAGACACCTTCTGAAGTGTCCTTGGCTCTCAAGGTTGAAGATTGTGGCCTCCACATTCTCTCATTCCTCCCAGTTCGTTGGCAAGTTGAAAAGCAATAATAGTCACAGAAAGCTTAAGTGTTTTTCAATCATGACATCTAATGAATAAACAAACATATCCTTCCATAATTCAAAGGGCTCTGCAATTGCCCACCATAATTAATATTTGATGTTGTATGTCTTGTATTTGCATGACATTCTTACACAACATTAACTAAACTGTCATATACTCAATAAGAGGCACCTTGGTCTAATGTTTAAGTCACCAGAAATCAAGAGACTGGGAGTTCTCGTCTTGCCTTAGGCATGAGAGCCAGCGAGGTGACCTGAGGTCAGTCATTTTCTCTTTCAGTCCAGTTCAACTCAGTTATCGTTGAAGAAAATAAGGAAGATAAAGGTGTGTTGGGTACGTTCACCACCTTGAGTTATTTATAAAAATATAAAGGCAAGATAAAAATAAATTTTAAAAAACCCATGTGTTGTTATTGTTTCATACAGGTCATTGAACATAAAATAACCATTAATAACATACCACATGCCAAGGTAAAATATGGTTGGCTAATTTGCAGTTGAGAGTGCTTCAGAAATGTATTTTTTCCTATCGTGTATTCTTTTTTGTTATATATCAACACCATCAGGCTGTTCAGTAGCTAAATATTAGTCTTTAAAAAGATACTGATGGATGGATCCCCATAATGCCTGAAAAAATTTCATTATTTCTTGGCAGCACTAGGAGTGATTTGCTTATATTCTTAAGCTCCTGGTCACATGCGTTGAACAAAACATTGCAGAGTTATTTCCTATTCATCATATTATAGACTTATCTTCTTTCATTCCAGTTTCAATTGATTCTTTTGCTTAATCTAAATACAGCACAGTCTGTGTTAACTTTTCCTCTCTCTTAAGTCCTCTTGGGTCAGGGACCTTATCATTTTAGCAAGTTACATTCCATGAGCATCTACAGTACTGGGTAAATTATTAAAGAGCTATGAATAAATCATGAGAAACTAATGAGGCTCATTAGTGATTCTAAGCAATGCAAAGAGTTATTTGTTCTGCTCACAAGTTATTTGCTATTGGCTCTAATGACAATATTCCCATTGGGGGACCCTTTCTGATAATATACAGTTGTGTCTGGCTATCTTTTAGGTCAACCTTCAAGTGCTCTTGAGACAATGAAAAGACACATAAAAGGCAATGCACATCAATAGGCTGCTCTAGCTGAGTCAGTAAATAAATGTTGATCATTATGCTGAACTTCAAAAAAAAGGGATTTAATGAAGGCTATGTTTAGGTACCAAACAATCATTATCTTTGCCAAGTACAGTTTTATACCAGAATTAAGACAATCTAGGATTCTCAAACCCTTGTTTTTCATATATGCAAGATGAACAAATAAAATATATAACCTTAATGGAACAGAGAATATCCTTCATTTGCTACATGTGCAAGCTGAATTTATTATGCAACAAGCCTCATGATCAATTGAGAAAGGAGCAGCATAATGGTAGCTGCCAAGCCAGAACCAGAAACAATGTTTCTGAGCATAGTGACTAGGATAAAGAGCTTCCAGAGGTCAAGAAAATTGAGTAGTAGATTGATTATCAGGTCTCGGAATAGGTTTAGCCACTTAGAAGAACATCAAAAATTGCTTTTGCCTGAGCAATGGCACATTTTTCTTAATTTTTTGTTTCTGTCTCTTAGCTTATTTCCAGTTTAAACAATAATCAGAATCAATGGGTCAACATATGTAACTCTGAGTGTCTGTTGGATCCCTTGTTCAGTCTGTACATTAGCACATTTTTATGTGAAGTATCATTCTTATTTACAAAATTACTTCCAGGTCCCATATGAATTCCACTATGTTCTTAGAAGATTGTACTGCTGCAATGTCCTCCATAGGGGTCTGCCCTTGAAAAGCATTTGGGGCAAACCATATAGGAAACACAGCTAGATGAGCTAATTCTACTTTACCTTATCTGTATTTCTCTGTCCCCACCCTTCACAGCCTGAGAACCTAGGAAGAGTCTCTTTTGAGCTTCTTGTCCTGTCCATTATCCAGCTGTAATCTATGCTACCTCTTATCATACTGTTCTCTTGGCAGTGTCTCTTTGCCCAGTCTCCCAAAGGTCACACATCCTAATCCTCATTTTCTGCTCTGAATACTCTATTGAATATCTCTGTAGAAATTTCTACAGCTCTAACATACAAAGCTGAGAAATTTATTCTGCATTTATACATTGCTGAGCTACACACAAGTGATGCTTAAATCAGAATGAGGTACAAGTTGCTACTTCCACAATACTAGCTAGAAACCAAGATGGAATTGGTCTTAATTCTGCTTATCACACTAACCAAGGAATTGTTCCAGTCTTTTGCAAATGTCTAAATGAGTTCAAGTAAGTTTCTTTAAAAAAAATTGGCACAAAATAATGAGCGATTGCTGCCTATACTTGATAAGGTTGTGATTCTACTCCTGGGCAGTCTGTGAATCAGATTCACTTGTGGCAGTCACCAACTGTGGAGCACACCTGGCAAAGGCTTAACTTTGTTAAGAAAAGCAACAGGGTGCTTGTACTTTCCCTCTAAGTTTCTCCTATGTTTAAGATTCCCAATCAATCAAAATAAATGGTTTATCATCCACTGCTCCATCCAGTTTTTGAATCTTGAACTTCATACACAACTGGTTGTTGCAAGTTTCATGAGATAAAATCCTCTAGGGTGAATTTATTAAAATATTTTCTTTGCCATTGCAGGAACCAAAAGAAGGAAAAATAAATGCTGGCAGAGGAATCCTGAAGGTTGAAACCCATACTTTTTACAGCTGCAAAGATTGAGAAGAATAACTCCAGAATAAAAGAGTTCAAGGTCCTTTTGGGAAATTTTTCCATGATTCAGCAATTGCAAACTCTATGAGGGGCCACATTTTAAACTATTCGTTTTATTTATTTGTGAAAATTTACATGGCCACCCAAATCACTTTTAGTTGACTCCAGGTGCCCTACAAACATAAAATACAGAAACAATAGAAAGCAATAACTTTAACTCCCCTGGTGGCAACAGACAAATGAGCCATTTGATGGACTCCATCCATCCCACTTCAGATTCCCCAGGCTTGTTGGCAAAGGCATGTCTTCAATACTCCTATAAAGGAGTGTTAAAATGGGACTCAATTTCATCTCTGCAGGGGATGATGGGAAGTAGCTACCACAGAGAATGTCCTTCTTGGTCCCACTAGAACATGGTTATCAAACCCACGTCATCACAGCAGCATCATGTGACATATTGGGAGTTTCCTCCCTTTTGGGAAATTGGGCAGGGGCGAGGCCAGCAAGTGATGCATCTGGGCCGTGGGCGACGAGTTTGACACCCCTGAACTAGATGGTGTGACATAATTAGGAATCTTTCTAGGGACATTTTGGGCACAGAAGCCCAATAAGAACATGGCAAAAATAATATATAATGAATGGTGTACATTTTGGGATTAATAGAAGTAATTTTGCTAATGATTGGCTAAAAAATTGGTGTCCCCTGAAAAAGCAGTTTTCTTTAAATCTAGATTATATGATTACTCTCTTTGCATTTTTTATTTTTTTATATTTTTCTTAGTTTGTGTTATTTTTTAATCTTTGTATTTTATTTATTGATTGATTAAATTTATTTCCTGCCCATCTTACCACAAGGTAAGTATTTTTAAATTAATAAAAAAATTTACAGAATAGAATAAAATTATTTATTGGCCAAGTGTGGTTGGACACAAAAGGAATTTGTCTTGGTGCAAATACTCTCAGTATACATAAAAGAAAATATACATTCATCAAGATTATGTTGAAAAGGACTAAAATTATATGTGCATGTTGATTGTTTAAGGTTACATTATTTGGAGACAAATTCTTTCCATAATGAAAGAATAGTAAGGGTGTATTCTGATATTTATAATAAGGTAATTCAGGTTGACAAGCTGCCTTTTTTTTTTTCAAATGTTGAGGGAAAATCCATATTTCTTCTTCCTTTTTAAGGGTTCAGCACAAATGGAGTATTTTGTTTTTGTTTGTTTTCTTTTTTTCCAGTATAACCTCTGGCAATACTCAGACTTATCCATTAGTTGTAAGCTGAAACAGTGCCAAAAAGGGAGCATTGTTACAAGGTTGCTATATATGTTTTTTTCCTTTCAAAAGTATAGCAAAAAACTAAACTCAGCTAACTGAATATTGTACTTAGTTTCATCCTGAAGGGTACATTATTATTGACAATGCAATAATCTATAATTTTGCAGAACTCACCAAACTCTTACATCATGCCTCTCATGTTCAAGTCTTTCAAAAGCATGAACAAACCCTTCTTCTTTTATAGTTCAGCAAGAATGGATTAAGGATTTATTCCCTTAGTTTAGTCACAGTCATCATCAAGGGAGCAGATTCATGTTGTGCTGTTTATTATTTATAGTTCTCATTACATTCTTTGTCAGAAGACTGTGGCATGAAAATCTTAATGCCTCATACATTACATGAAGATAATAGTAAACTCTAACACTATGACCTTTTCAGTGTTCCATATTTTGATTCATTATCCATCCTCTTTCTCCCTTGTTTAATGGCCTCGGTAACCTGGGAAGTAGAGGTGTAAGGAACAACCAATCAAAATCCATAGTACTGAAAAGGTTAAAGCCCTGGGTTTATAAATCTGTTCTAGGTTTATAGTCCTTCCCTCTCTAGTTTGGAGGCCATTAAACCCCTTCTTTTATTCCTGCTGCCAGGAAATGCAACATGAATATCAAAGAAATACAAACAAACACATGAGTGGGAAGTTCCTCAGAGGCACACGAGTGGAGATAATATTTTTTAATACTTAATTCACCATCAATTCTGCAAAAGGATTTGCTCTTACTAGGCCAAAGGCATCTATGCAAAATGATGTGCTTCTTAAGACAAGCATGGGAGGTCAGCCTGGGACTGGACCTTAAACAATGTAATCATTAAGTGAGTTTTGCCTGATTTTACAAGCTTTCTCCATTGATTTTCCTTATTAGAAACTGGCTGGGAACATCCCAAAAAGCAATCACATGACCATGGGATGCTGCAACTATTGTAAATACATGCCAGTTGCCTAAATCACAATTGTATGACTGGAGAGATGCTGAAAAGTTGTAAGTGTGAGGACCAGTCATGGATCACTTTTTCAGTCATAACTTTGAATGGTCACTAAAAATAGTTGTAAATTGGGGATTACCTGTACAAGTCAAGAAATGTGGACATTTTACTCAGGTTTGCAATTAAAATTAAGGATGTGAAAGCAATCTTTCCTGGTCATCAATGAAATTCAATTTACCAAAAAAAAATAATAATATTCTGATACAGACTGCACATAATTCTTCACCCAACCTTTGTATGAAAAAGATGCCTATCTGGGAAGGAGGCATGCAGAAAAAGAAGTTGCATTTAAAAAACAAACAAAATATATATCTTTAGGGAAAAAATATGTGGGGTCAAATATCCATCAGTAGGTAAATGAACATAGCTGCAGGGTGATGAATGCATCATCGGGAGATCTTAAAGACCAAGTTGATGGTTGAGTGCCATGGATAAAATCCATCTTTTTGGTTGCTAAGAATTGACATCAACTGGATTGTACATAATAGCAATAGCACTTAGACTTATATACCATTTCACAGTGCCTGGTGTCTGGTTTGGTTCTGTAATCCAACAAGACAGACACAGATTTCAGAGAGTAATTAGGACTGTAGAAAAAAACAATTACTACCAACCTGCCTTCCATTGAGGATCTGTATCCTGCAGGAGTCAAAAAGAAGACTGTGAAAATATTTACAGACCCCTCATATCCTGGACATAAACTGTTTCAACTCCTGCCGTCAAAATGATGCTATAAGGCACTGCACACCAGAACAACAAAACACAAGGACAGTTTTTCCCCAAACACGATCACTCTGCTAAACAAATAATTCCCTCAACACTGTCCAACTATTTCCAAACTCTGCACTACTATTAATATTAATCTTCTCATTGCTCCTTATTACCCATCTCCTCCTACTTGTGACTGTATGACTGTAACTTTGTTGCTTGTATCCTTACGATTTATAGACTGTTTCCTTGTATGATTTGATTGCTTATTGTACTCTATGATTATTATTAAGTGTTGTACTTTATAATTCTTGACTCTTAACGAATGTAGTTTTTCTTTTATGCACACTGAGAGCATACGCATCAAGACAAATTCCTTGTGTGTCCAATCACACTTGGCCAATAAAGAATTCTATTCTATTCTGTTCTGTTCTGTTNCATCAAGACAAATTCCTTGTGTGTCCAATCACACTTGGCCAATAAAGAATTCTATTCTATTCTGTTCTGTTCTGTTCTATTTACAGCCCTCTCTAGCAGTTTTACAGAGTCAGCTTCTTGCCCACAACAATATGGGTCCTCATTTTACCCACCTAAAAAGGATGGAAGGCTGAGTCAGCCTCGGGCCTGGTGGGATTTTAACTGCCGAATTGCAGGCAGCCGGCAGTCAGCAGAAGTAGCCTGCAGTACTGCACTCTAACCACTGTGCCACCGCAATCAATAAAATTAGTTCAAATTCCATATTAGGTGAAAGTTGTGAACAATTATGAATGTTTATATTCTAGTATTCCCCCCCCCCCATTTTCATTTAAAAGAAAGCTGACAGGAATGATTAATTCATGAAGTCCCTCAGTATGTCTATGAATCAGATTGAAAATAGTCTGTCCATCCTTAACCATGATTTTAAGAAGATGGCCAGTTGCTTGAAGTAGTCTGAACATGAGACTGCTACACTAAAAGTTAATCAGCAAACAAATTAAATAAATGAAAATTAAATGCAAAATTAAATATAAAACTCTCCAAAAAAGTGATATGTATTAATTATATCATTAATTAATGATATTAATTCCTATTGTTGAGAGTTAATCATTCAAGAAGATTCAAATGCTCATCATCGCTTAAGATAAAAAGCCTTTTTTTCCTCAAACAAAATCCTATTTTAGCCTGTCTAATACAATAAAAAATTTCCAAGATTAGAGATCCATTTATTCCATTAATGGAGTAAACCTTTCAGAAATCACTAACTATCTTGATGCTTTTATTTCTATGATCTATTTCACTATGTCTAGCCTTATAATTTAATAGCATGTGACTGCACTTTAAATTGCCACTGTCTTCTTAACCCTCATAATGAATAATACAGGAAGACTGTGAAAAGCTTAGGATGAGCACTTCCATTCAATAGTGAACAAGCTCTCTCTTCTGAAGTTGTTTCACTGGGCAATGCAGGAAATCCTCCATACTGAAGCCCAAAATTTCTGCATACTAAGTAAGACAGCTATTAAGTGAATTTTTCCCCCTTTTGCAACCTTTCTTGCCACAGTTGTTAAGTGAATCACTGCAATTTTTAAAATTAGTAACATGGTTATAAAGGGAATCTGGCTTCCCCATTTGCAAAAGGTGATTAGATGACTGGGACATAAATATGAACCAGTTGCCTACTACCGTGGAAAAATGGTTGCAGAAGCTGATGGAGTTGGGCTGAAATGGCAAAATTAACCACCTTGGTTAAAGAAAAGAACATAAGTACTTTTGTTTCCACATGAAAACCACTTCTGAACTTCGTGCTTGAGGTGGAGAAGAATGAAACTCTGACTTTGGGTTTTACAGATTAGACTAATAGATCTTTATAGAAATGGCTTGTTCATGGAAAAGCAAAAGATTGTGATTTGATGTTAATGCCTTATTTTTACTGTAACAGAGAGTCAGAAGTCAATGCTTTTTTTTCTTTTCTTATCTTTCCTCACTTTTTTTTTTGATAAATAAATATGAACCAGTTGCCAAATGTCTGAATTTTCATCATGTGGGGATGCTGCAGTGGTCTTAAATATGAAAGATGGCCATAAGTCATTCTTTTCAGTGCTGCTTTTCAGTGCTGTTGTAAGTCAAGGACTACCTATATAGCCTGCTGTTTCTAAAAAGGAAAGCAAAGTTACCACATCAATCTCCTCCCTGCTCAAGTATGCACAGGTATGGTAAATCATGCTGTTGCCACACCTCACTGAAGCCTCTGTGGTGCAGTGCATCTTGTCAAGATGAGATATGGCTGCCTTATGCAGTTCATAAGATACTCAGTATTTACACAGACATTGCATTCACACAAAAAGGCAGGGCCTTTTAAAGCTATGGTTTGGTGAATACAGTGACCAGGTAGGTATATAACATGGTAACGTAACAGGCAGGTTCACTGTTCACATATCACATTAATCCATTAACCATCATCCTCTTTTTATGACCCCATAATTCCTTGCAGGGTAGAGTCTAAGCAACTGAATGGAGCTGAGTGTTTACTGGCTGGGTGTCCTTCCTGTCACCAATGCAGTTTTTTTCCCCCAGCAGATATATTCTCAGTGTGCCCAGAGAAAGAAATAACTGTCTCTACCTAGGATGGAACACAGTTTCCTGTTTGTGAGGCAAGACCTCCATCTCTAGGCCACCTCACCTCTCCACATTAATCCATAAAGAAGATATATTAATTTAGTACAGAACACCTCCCCAAGGAGGCTTGCCTGAGGTCCAAAAGGCCCAAAAAACAGGTGAGGGGGTGACTGCAAAAAAGAAAAAAAAGCCATGCCCACCCATTCACATGACCATGCCCACAAACCTGATAGTAAAAATGTTTGAATCCCACCACTGGGTTGTTCCCAGAATATGTAGCTAGCAATTTGCTTTAGTTCAGCAAGATCCCATACCTGTCTACAGGTATGGAACAGTGAAGAAACTAGATTACTGAAATTGTTCTGCTTGAAATGATTTTGCCTATCTTTTTGGTTTTTGGAACCTAGGCAATCTTTTGCCCAGAGATTGCAAAAGGAGCTCAGGATAGGAATTTTACAGGGTTGGGTTTTCTAGAATGATCCTAATTGTTTGTTCATCCTTGTCAGACACGACACTTAGGATATTCCTATTGTCAGAAGGAAGACAAATAGTGATGAAGAGGTAGCATTTCTCATGATGGTCCTCCGATTTTGGAATGCTTTCCCTCCAGCACTTCTAACTGGCATTTCATTTTATCCACTTTATCCATTTAATTATGAATCGTGCTGTGAAATATTGCTTCTGGTTTATTTATTATTTCAGAGGTGGAGAAATGCAATATCTGTTATATTCTAAAACCAAGAATGTTAGCTGCTTAAGGATGTTGCAAGTCCAAAAGATAGAGTGGCATATTTAATATTTATTTGCCTAAAAATTCTTAACTGCATTGGCACAAATATGCAAAATCAGGAGAAGAGAAAAAGTCATTCCACTGGCTTAGTTCAATTAAGCCAGATCTGAGTATTTTACGGCTTCATCTGTCTAACTTGTGTGAAGTAAATAGGAAATTAGAAATCAAATGTAAATAAATGTACTGAAAACAGAACTGGGAAGTAAAACATGGAGGATGCTGAAACATGCGAAAATAACACTTGTAAGGCTAAGAATAAGTTGAATAAGGAAAATTAGGTGCCAGCTCAGGTACTGTGGTTGTGGGGAACTGGCTAAATGCTTAAAGATGTAATCAAGGATTCTACATAAACCATCTGATAGAGGTGGGCAAAAACTTTGTATTCTCCCCACGTGCAGCGTTTCAGCAAAATCTGGTTTGAAGCTACAAGTGCAACAGAACTGAGGAATTTTTCCCTACATCCATCAGCACAGAAATTATTTTGTAATCATCATTAATATACATAGTTTAAATTAATAATTGCCTCATAAATAAAGTGAATGAACAAAAGATTTCATAATGATCTCTCTCAACTTATTCAGAAATGCTTTTATGATTGGAATCTGTGATGACACTTTAATAATGCATGCCTCTAAAAATTTATTTGCTTATTTACTCCCAAAGTTTATTTGTTGGCTTTCAGACAAAATGGACCTGAACAGATGGTTTAAATCTATATATCAGCCAAACTGAAATCCCTGTGTTATTATTTTCTCTGTGAAAAATCTACAAATCAGGAAATCACAGGTAAAACAACTAAAAAAATAACAAACCTCCAGGGGTAAAATTATTACTTTTTTTTTTTTACATGCACTAATGACCTTGTCAAGTTCTCTGCTTAGAAAATGGATTCATAAAACCAATAAGAACTCAAAAAGGAGTAATAAAAGGCCAAAAATGCTAACTCCCCAAATTTCATTTTATTTAGGTTTATGAGGTCAGAGCCAGGTCTATCATTATGTTATAATCAATTACGGCAGAGGCAACCTTATCGGATTTTGTAGCCAAGAAACATATTTTGTTGTAGGGTTATACAAAGCTTTGAAAGGATATTCAACAAGGTTGAAAGCATCCCTTTATAACTACACTAAAGCAGTTAAGGTCTCTCATTTCTAAGAGAGAACACTGCACTCTATTACCATATTGGTTACTTTCAGCAGTCCATGGAGTTTCCTTCTCATTCAGTGACATTGGGGGAAAGTTTGTTGGTTGTTTTTTGTTGATTAGATGTATATGTTGCCCAGCTCACCTAGACACTCTGGATAGCTTACAAATATTGGAAATATTGTATATATCAAAACATAAAATACAAAAGCACAAAGAAAAATGAAAATAAGGTGAAAATAAGGGAAGAAGAAGAGAAGAGAAAAAAGCATAAGGTAAAGTAAAAGAAAAACATTAACTCCTTTTTGTGCAGTAAACTAAGATTGTAACATCAAACCTCAACTTTTTAATGTTTACATAATAGTATATACTAGTCTTTTTTATAAAAACAAATCCATCTAATCAGTAAACCCCCAAATCAAAGTTTCACTTTTTCCTCATCTCAAGCACAAATTCCAGATGCAGTTTCCAAGTAGAAACAAAATTGTGTTCTTTAACCACAGTAGTCAATTACAAACATTAAAGCTGGTGTACATTACAATGATAAAATAATAAATAAGGCAACAACTATAGTAAGTACTGGTAAAAAAAAATAGAGGGGAGGAAAGCATGAAACACACAGGGAGAGGTAGGGTCTCAGTAGTTTATTCAAGTTATTGTCAGCTTTGAAATTCAGCTGCCACATTTTTTTCTTTAAAGAATTAGAGGAGTTGAAAAGTTCAAGGTTATTCTGTGTGTTGTATGAAGAATTTTCAGTTGCAGTTAATTGGTTCTCGTGATTTATGAAGTGTAGAAGTGGGAGGAGAGAAGGTAGATTCTGTGTAATGTGCGAAAAACTTTCACTTTGGAAATTGCTTTTGACATGCCAGATCTGATATCATGGATAATTTCTGGATGCTTGACATTTATTTCCCAAGTCACACTTTCATTTTTTGAACAGGCTTGGCTGATGCCCCAGAGTTCTTTTCCTAGAAATGGAGAAAGAGCAGCAATCAGCCGAAGTTAGAGGTGTGCAGGGGGGAGCATGTGGGGCCCCTCCCTCCAGAGCATTAATTGAACCTGCCAGTCCTTGTTTGGAGGAGATGTTGGATACTTTCAGGATGGCAGTAGGAGAAAGAGATTTGGGAGCTATATCGAAGCATTTCAATTCAAGAAGAGGTAACCCAACTGTCTGAAGAGAAATCTTTCTCTAGCCCCAGGCATATGGCTATTCTGTCGGATTGGAGTGAAGAGAGACAATTGGGGTCAGAATTCTCTCAAGAAGACAACCCCCAGATTATTCCTGGAAGTCCATCAAG
>BHFT01049503.1:0-47189 GCA_004320025.1 Laticauda laticaudata | reverse complement strand
AGATTCTGCTGAAATGTTGCTACAACTTTAACAGCACTACAATGACGTGGGATAATACCCGAAGGAAGCTGAACTGCCTTCATCTAAGTACCCGCAAAAATTTAAACAAACAAACAAACAAATATATATATATAAATGACAAGCCACTTTATGATAAAGATTGGTTGCAACACCTAATTAATAACGCATTATTAAAGTGCCAGTATTAAATTAGTTACTGCAGTGACTGGCTGAGCTCCTGTTTGTCCTACAAGGATAGGACTTGCAAAAATAATATTTTGCTGCTCTTGACTCTTCTGGTATTATGGAATTCCCTTCTAACAAAGACTTACTTAGTTTTTTCTGTGCAAGAATTTAAGCAAACAGTAAACTATCCTGTTTAAAACTGCCTTCCAGTGAGTTTGTAATCGGCTTTTGTGCAATGAGAAGTAATGTTTTTTTTTTTCCTGCATTGGGTGGCTCTTTATCTGATCAAGCTTCTGTCTATATTAACAATATTGTGAGGACATAACCATAAAAGGCCACTTTAAAAATACTAATACAATTAGAAGAATAAAAACTCAAGGAAAAAAATCAGAAAAGAGTTCATAAAAGTAGCAGCTGAAAAAGAATACAATTCTTCAGCAAATGGCTTTTGCCAATCAAGCTGGGCAAACAATCACCAATGATAAATTCAATCATCAACCATATAAAAATGTATTTTAGTTCCCCCAAGTAATGAGCATTAACTGCTTTGTTTCTCCTCTCTCTTGAAATAAAGGAACAAATTTACTTCTGTTCAACATGGTTGCCTAAGACATTGTGATGAGATTTTTACTTATTGTTCAAAATATCATCTGTTGAGACAGCAGGTCTTATATTGTTTTGTTTTCTTGTTTGTAAAATCTAGTAGTAAAAATGGTTTTGAAAACTGTTGTAGGACAGCCTGCAAATTTTCTCTCTAATGCTTATTTATAGGACCAGTATGTTCTGGTGCCAGCTGACAAAAGTTTTCCAACTGCTAGAAAAGTAAAATTCTCATTCAGTAGGTCTAACTCCTTTCTCTTCCCCCTCCCCCTTTTTTTCCCCCAATAGGAAAACCTGACTGCACAGCTGCTCAGGGCAACCTAACATTACAAAAGTATAATGAGGCACACTTAAACCTGTGTTTCCTATTGTTCTGGAAAGCAGTTTCATGCTAATAATGGAAAAGGTGACAATGTAATGCATTAATGGCCACTTTCCCATTGTTTGGTAAAGTCCTTACATCATTAAATTGTGGGGTTCGTATAAGGCCTAAACAATAAACTTGACTTGGTTGCAACAGAAAAGGCTCTTTTGATATTTTATAGCAGCTCAGACTGCCTGCTATCTATAATTATAGTCAATATTTCGACTGGAGGAAAATGCCTTAATTTGCTTAATGTTTCATGCGTGGAAAAACAATCAAGCATTTCCTTCATTTGTAATTACATTACTGGCTCTAGGTGCACTTTTCCAAATTATAAGTAAGTTTGCCCAACATAAGTACTCAGTTTAAAACCTTTTTACATTTCGCTGTCCTGCCACTGATGAATTCCTCCAAGATAAGCCTCTTTTCTTGGCTACAGACCTCTTCAAAATTCTAATTCTATATTCAAGAATCTAAATTTCTATTAATATGCTCCGTAATCTTGGTTGGGTTACCTGGAAAATAATCAGGTTTGGGCTTGTATCCTTGTTGTGTTAATACTGTGCCAATTTACCTGTTGTCATTATTTCACAGATGCTGGCCAGATCATGCTTATTGGCTGTTGAAGCCTAAGGCTGGCTCATTCATTGTGCAGTAAGATTTTACACTGAATGCAGACAAACACCATGTGTTTAACTACAAGTATGATGCCATTAGCAGTTGTTCTATTATTATCCATACCTAAAGAGGCTTGGTGAGGAATCAGAACATGCATCACATCATAGTTTCCCCTCCCTCCAAGGAAATAGTTAAGCTAACTAGTTGTTTAGAGGGTAAAAGTGAATAGCAGCTCACATACAAGCTGTTTAATTTTACATAATCTAAAATATGTAGCCAAGTTTTGTACACACAGACAAAAATGTGTTCTCTCATGGCTGCCAGTATTGGCCCTAAAAAGATAAGTTTCTTTCTACATAGTTGTAGCTCTTAAACTAAGAAACTGTAGTTCCTTGGAATTCGTTAGATTCTTTTTTCTCACATGGTCATTCCAGTTTATTCAATTCCTAGTTTGCCAACATTTCCACAATTGTGCAATTTGCACAACTTCACTTTTTTTTTTGGCAACAAAGGAACTGCAATAATGCAACGGAATACTTGAAATACTGATAGATAGTTATATGGACCAAGTGCTGAGTTCTTACTCACATAACTTAGTCCTCCTAGCTCAGTTGAACTCACTGAATAAAAACAAAGAGGTATCATTGTTATCGCATTTACTGGGGGGGGGGGAAGGAATTTAAAAAGATAGGAAATGAATATAGGGAGCTGTTTACATTAGGCCAGCCTATCAATTCATTTCACCCAGTGCAACTGGTAGCTACAGTGAATTTCCTTTTTTATATATAACTTTTATTTTGTTTAAAATGGTAAAAAGTAATACAAACTAAACTTGAAGGAAGAAAAAAGAAAAAAGAGGAAGAATATGATAAAAATATATAATGACTTCCAACTTTCATTATATATGTAGACAAAATTAGTAATGCATCATCCCTTGTAAAGTTATAGACAGATGTTTCTTCATCTCATATCTCATCCTTTATCTATATGTAAATCCCTAAAACATCAACTTTAATTCTGATGTCAGCAAAAAGGGTTTATGGAACTTTGCAAACATACATCTTACTTTGACTTTGATCAAATAAACCAAATTTACATTTCTTCTTTTACTTATGATAGTCTTAATTTTTAATTCATTTGAATATTGTAGGATATGATTTTTCTTCAATTCTTCTTTATCCCATTGTATAGATCTCTGGGTTTAACAAGCTTCTTTTATAGATCCAACCAGAAAACATTATCCAGGTCATTCTTTTGGTTTGTTATTTGTATTTCACCTTTAATTTTTAAACTTCAGCCAGTTCCTTTAGTATACCAATAAAGCATTCTTTTTCAAATAATTATTTTCACCTTTCATTTGTAGTGCCACATGTGGTACTTCACTGTCTTGTCAGGGAAAAAATTGTTCAACATCTGTCATTCCTTCATTGATTTCTTTTGAACATAATGTATTCATAGACATCATTACTAATTCTGTTGATAAAGTGTCTATTAATTTTGCACTCCAGTCTTCAAAATCTTCTTTAATGTTTCCAATATTGTAACATTTTGTGTCATTTTGTACATCCCAAAAGTTGGTTTGTTTTTTACTTTTATTTAGAATCCTTATTCCTCTCTCGTATCCATTTTCTAAAATCATAAAGTCACTTATCTTTATTATAAACCAAGATCTAAAGCAAACTAACTCTGATTCTCACAAGAAGCTATTTATTTTGTATAAGTTAATTCCAAAATCTTACAGTAAAATCAATTTTCAAAATTTATTTGGACCCATAATCCATTTTAACTTTCTTAGATCACAGTCTTATTTAATTTTTTGCAATTTATTTCAAATTCCTTAAATTCCTAAGCTTGTAATTCATTTTTCATTTTTTTGAGCATTGAGTCAGACCTACCCAGTGACTTTTCAAACTTATTATCCCAAAGGTTTCCAATAGCTTTAAGATGTTTACGGGTAGATTCTAAAACTGATTGAGGCTTGTGAACATAGTGTTCTTTAAAAGACTTCATTGTGGTTATGACCAAAGTGACTAATTCATTCATCCCACTACTCAATCCATGGAAGACCACTGTCCTGTAGTTTTCTTGTGAACAATAGCCAATCACAGCATATTTGGACAATCTCCTATCCTTTTCTTATCCTGAGAGGTTCCAAAGAACTAGTCTGTTCACCAGTTTGAAAGACTATTCAGTCTTTGGTTTAAATATATTGAGCCATAAGCAAAGGAAGCACTTTAATAAGCACTTACTTTCTTCTTCTAGTCAATGATTTCCAGATTTGCAACTATTGATATAAATTCCTATATATAAATTATATGTAACTTGGAAAGGTGCATAATTAGCTATTTTATTACTTCTCCCATTCCTGTCTTTTGCTTTGTAAAAATGCAGATCATAATCTCCTTCATTGAAATGTTTGTCTTTTTGGCTAGCATGTAAATGTGTGGTATTGTTTAATTCAATTTATAATTGTAATGACCCTTCAATTCATTAAGCAGTGCCTTTAACTACAATCTTGGTCGAGTGAAGCCATCTGTGTAGCACACAGAAAGAAAGGTCTGGGATAATGCTAGGAATTTTTCAATTGACTACTACATCACTATATGAAGATAAGGCTCTGCTAGGCAAAATATTAAAGAATTAGAGGGAAAAGATTGGCTTAACCAAGTCAAGTAACATCACCAAGCCACCAGCCACACTATCTATGGTCTTAAAGACCATATTTTTTTTCTTGAAAGAAGTAGTGTGGCTCCTTTCAAACTGTAAAAAATTTCATTGCCCTGGCAGGTCCCAATAATTTGCAATTAAAAATAATTTTTTGAAGGATAAGGTATATATTTTAAAGAAATGAAATGTGTCTACAGCAAATTATTTTATTTATTTTATTTTTAATATTTTTTTAGTGGCACAAATTATTTATTTAACAACTGCCTTTCTGCTCAAACTGAACATATTGGTCCTGTTCAATTTGTCCTTTTAAAATCTATACAAAGAGTTGGATATCTGCAGGGAGAATTATAAAAGTCAATATGTATTTGTTTTCTTATTGAGTACAAATAAATCATATTTATAAAGTCCAGTTTGGTCTAGTGGTTAGGGCACAAGGGTAGAAGCCAGAGGACTGTGAGTTCTAACCCTACTTTAGGCATGAAAGCCAGCTGGGTGACTTTTTATTTTTATTTATTTTTATTTTATTTGGTTTGTCAATTGCTCACAAGATAATAGGTATAAGTAAAAACATAGTTATGAATACATGGATATAAATATAAGAAAAATAAAAGAAACAATAGGACAGGAACTGTAGGAACGTTGGTGCATTTATGCATTGCTCCTACAGACCTCTTAGAAAAGGGTGAGGTCATAGTAGACAGTCTAAGGTTAAAGGTTTTGGGGTTTGGGGAAGAAATCACAGAGTCAGGTAGAGTATTTCAGACATTGACCACTCTTTGCTGAAGTCATATTTCCTGCAATCAAGTTTGGTTAACCTTGAGTTTGTATCTATTGTTGCTCTTGTATTGTTATGGTTGAAGCTGAAGTATTCATTGACAGGTAGGACATTGCAATGTATGATTTTATATACTAAAATCAGATGAGGCGGCGTAGTTCTAGGTTTTCTAGGTCTAGAATTTCCAGTCTGGTGGCATGAGGTATTCTGCAACGAGTAGAGGAGTGAGAGAACTCCTCTTGTGAAATATTTCTGGATTTTCGCTACTGTGTTAATATCAGATACATAATGTGGGTTCCAGACTGATGAGTTGTATTCAAGTATTGGTCTAGCAAATGTTTTGTATGCTCTAGGTTAGTAGTGTAATATTACCAGAGAAATTACGTAAGATTAGGTTAACAACTCTTAACGCCTTTTTGGCTATGTACTTTGGGGCTGTCAGCCAACAATGTCACACTCAGGTGACAAGCTAGTCAGTCAATTCCTCTCCCCACCAATAAATCAACACTTGGTTGATGAGTGGAAAAAAGTAGACCCTTCAGCTGCAGGAAAATGTTAGGGGGGAAAAGTCATATTTGTGAGGCTGCTCAATTCCAGGCTACTCAGGGCAGGGGGAGGGGGTGCAAGAAACAATGAGTACTTGCATGGAAGGCTCACAAGGAGTTCTATAGAATTTTAAAGAATCAGCAACCTGGAAGACAGCAAATCACTTCTGCATTGCTGCTAGGAAAGCAACATGGATGTGCCTGTGAAGCCACCAGGACTCAAGGTAGACTGAGGAAGACATTCCCTTTACCTTTTAGTAAACAGTTGCCTTGGTTATTGTTGCTATGGAACAGAGACTTCATGCCAACACTTTAAAAACTGTGAAGTTGGAATGATGAGTAAAGAGTTACAAATCCAAACCCCCCCCCCAATATATGTTTGTTTCATCCAAGAACATAAAACACTGATCCAGAAAGATATCCCTAAACAATTTGCCAGAGAAGCTAATCTGAAGGATAATGATTGATCTTAGGCAGATCTCCCTGCTTTTAGTCCAATATTCCAATCAATATACATTTGAAGTTACAGATGAGGGGAGCAGAGTTGTAAAAGAAGCCAATCTTCTTCTGGAATGCTGCCAGAAAATACGTAGAGGCCAGAGGCGAGGCTTCTGCTGAGTGGCAGTGAAGCCTCTAGCAAGCAATTGACCCACAACGAAGTTGTTTCAAGAAAGCTCCGGCCAGAGGGAGCTTCAGCAAGATTTGAAGAACAGACTTACTGTGAAGGTCAGAGGAAATAGAAAGAACTGAAAGCAGAGGACATCTGCTCTACTACATCTGCTCTGACTGTGCCGGATTTAGCTAGGATAGAGTTAAAAAAGAAGCTGGTTAGAAGGAAGTGCAATTGAAAGCTTTTTTTATAGGAAGGCTCCTAAGAAACATACTCTGTTATTTTGGCATATTAAGTAGAGTTCCCTTATTTCAACTGTTTGGAAAGTAATGTTTTATGTCTTTTTATAGTTCTCTTAATCAAGATCCTATTTCTGTTGATTTAGAAAAGTTGTTTCATATATATTCCATTGAAGCAGGTTATTGGATTCATAAGATTTGGGAATTTATTTTAACAGCAACATTTAAAAAATAACAATAATTAAGGTCCACTAATGATAAAAAGATTCAGGCAGCTACATCTCCACATTTTGAANTCATAAGATTTGGGAATTTATTTTAACAGCAACATTTAAAAAATAACAATAATTAAGGTTCACTAATGATAAAAAGATTCAGGCAGCTACATCTCCACATTTTGAAAATATTTATCAAAAGTAGTTTGGCTGGTAGATTATCTAACATGAAAGACTCTGAGGTTGTAAGCCAACCCTGTCCCACCTGGGGTGAATATTCTTGAATAAGAAAGGATCCTTAAGGTTGGTTCTTTGCCAGGGTAGTAATGATTCTGTGATGTGATGTGACTTTTGCCATCACATTCTCATCTTCAGAGCCAGAGAGAGGGGAAAATAGATAATAACATTGTTGCTGCCTTTGCTTTTTTTTTCTTTTTTTTTTTGAAATGGTTGTTCAAAGGCTTACTCAATGCCCAACTGATTCCATTGCTAAAAGAACAGAACATGCAACTGTTTATGGAGAGAATAGAACAGAATAGACATTGTCCTCTTCAATAGCCAAAGTGCATCACAGTTATGTTTCCAGTATTACTGTGTTTCCCAGTATAGAGCTTTTTCTTAAGTATGTCCCCAGGACAAATGATCTTGTTCATTTGGCGGTAAGAGTATTTTCAGTTTTAATTGGCAACACTATCCAGAGCAGTTTCATTAGCTAATCGTATTGCAGAGGAAGGAACCCATCCTTTCAGTTAATCCAGTGTTACATAGATGGTGTTATACGAAATGGAGACATCAGTGACTATTGGAGTGCAGTAGGTAAGCATGAAAGGATGATACTTCTACTCAGGGTGTGGAGATCAAGTATTTTCTATGATATATAATATATAATAATAAGACAATATAATTTTTATAAAAATGAGGGGGAAGAGAAGAGAGAGGGACAAGATATAATCACTAGTTGTATACCACTATACAACTATGCAACTCTTATATTCCTTATATTCCTTTTTATATAGGAATATAAATTATCTATTGCCTTTTGTTAAGCCTATTTTGAAACCAGATTCCATGTAACAGAAACAGCAATTGACATGCTGGTTCAAAATAGCAAATAAAAGGAATAGACTAATTAATAAAAGCAATGAATTGATGTTTCATTTCTCAGTGCATAGTACCACCACTTCTTCATTAAATGATATCAAAACTAGTTTCATCTGCTGTGGTTTCCCCCAAATAAGGACAAACATCTTATGGTTAATTTTATGCTTCAAATACAGCGATTAGGAACTTTATTTTCCAGTGTTGGGTTTTTGGGGAATACGGTATTAAATGTGTCTGGCTGGCTGACAATCTTAACTGGGGCTTATTTTGGGGGTAGGGCTTATATTATGAGCATCCTGAAAAATCATGCTTGGGCTTATTTTTCGGTTGGGTCATATTTCTCCGTGTTCTGATTTCCTAGTAGATTTTTAAACTAGCAGTCAAGTTCTACAAGACTATTATTTTTAAATAATAAAATTATATCTCTTCAACCAATTGTTTCATTATCTTCAGAATAAAACAATGCCATTGGCTAATGTGGATTGTAAAATCAAGACTCTGTAATTTTCAAGAGATTTAAATATGGAATGACAGAAATGCTGCTTCTATGTGGGAGTGTGAATATTGTGATCTGTATTTAATCAGCTGCTTCCATTGTTGTAGCCCATCATTCAGGTTTTATTAATTTTGAGACCACTGCGATTCCTGCAAACTAAGGTAAATACTGAGCCTTACCACATCTAACTTCAAACAAATACCATTCATAATATAATATTTCACTCCGTTGCAGCTGGAGACCCTTTTTCATTCTCTGACCATTTTAATATCAATCTAATACCAGTTTATATGCAGTATTTCCTAGGGCTACCAGGTCAAGACTACAAATATTTGGAAGACGACTAGATGGTTTGAACAGCTAGATCAAGGCTGTCAAACTCACAGCCCACAGGCCAGATGTGTCATACACTGGCCACATCCACATCTGGTTTAGTGAAGGAGAAAAAAGTCCCAATATGTCACATGATGCCATTGTGACTACATGAGTTTGGCACCTCCGAGCCAGACTGTCTGACTTTATTAGCTGTTACTTAGTGGTCATCTGGATTTTAGCATTCCACATCTAATAATCCTAGCATGTCCACATAGTATACTACTGTTTAGCATTGATTTTCTGTTTGTGATGATGCTGTGGGTACATGTCTCTCACCTCTCTCTTGATTAAAGTGTTTTCAAACTTCTGTATTATCAGACTGTGTGGACAAAGACTGATAATTGAGTAAATGAAAATTTCATTGCATATTATTTTGTTTTTAACAAGCTATTGGAATGACAATTAGACCTGGACATTTGACAGCTGGCTTAATTTCATGCTGGCTTGCCTTTATTTATTTATTTTTATGAAACAGTATTTTATTATAATGTATAAATTATCAACAGTCATGGGAATTCACAAAAAAGAACAATGGATTTTAATAATTAATATCATCCCTTGAGATTATGCTCCCAAACAATTTGGCAGCCAAAATAACTGAGAGAAAATAAATATGTGATCCAGATTCTTAGCTTCTGTAAGTCTTCAAACTGGCTCACCTGATTTTTGTAAGAAATCCATCCTGCATATAGAATATATGAAAGTAATCTAGCCTGAAGGCAATGACGCAGGCACATTTAGACTTATGACTGAGCGGACATGCATGGAATTGTTCTGTCTTTTTCCCATTTTCTTTTTCACTCAAAATTTTCAAGCTACAAGAAAAGATGCCTTTTCTGAGAAGTTTTTTTTTTCTTGAAAATGCAGCATATAAATGTGCTGGCCTTTCAGAAGGCCTTGAAGACCTAGCTCTGTTCTCAGGTTTCAGCCTACCCCCCCCCCCCCCCCCNAAGGCCCCATTTCCTGATGATGCTGATGCAATGGATTACAATATGTGTGGTTGCTATTTGTATTTGATTTCTTTTTTCTGTTATGTTTTAATTCTTTTAATGATCTTTACAATTATTCACTATCCAGAGTCCCTGGCGTGAGATTTGCAGCTCTACAAACTGAACAAATAAATATATGCAAAAAAATATAAATATTCCAAAGAAGAAATAAAACAGACTCATTCCCATTATTTAATCTGCCTCAGGGGGAAATCCATCCTGATTTTTAATGTAATTATAAAAGATCCTTTAAGGAAAATATTTTGAATTTCAAAAGCTTAGAAGTCCTGGGATACTAATAAGGTAATAACTATATTGGGGGAACGTATCCTACCCTTGGTTATAGTTTTAAAATAAAACAGGACTCTTTTAACTTTTCTAAGAGTCTCAAAGTCCTTTGGCATAAAAAAGAAAAAATTCACCATATCCAGTGGTGCTGCTAAGGCTGGGACAGATGAGGGTTGGGGAAGGGACTGGGAATATCAGGAAGAAATGGCAATTATTTAAGTAAATGTTGGCATTGATGATCAATGATTCACAAAAACAGGCTACTTCTATCCTAATGTTTTATAACATCTTAGAGCATCATGCAGCCATATAATAATAACAAAGACCAGCTTTATGTTTAGGGATGGCCTGGTGGTGCTGGAAAATATGATATACCTCATGTGTGGAAACGATTTAAGAGAAAGTGCTGTATAAGGATTTTAAAATGGGCAGGGGTATTCATGCGGTAAGGTCCAAATAGGACAACTGCCACAATGAAGTAAATTAAACTGTGTGTTTTATTTGCATGGCATGTGCAGCCTGTTAAAAAATGGGCAGAGCTTCAATCACATCATCTCAGCCAGTATCTCGATTTTTGGGACAACTCCCCCCACCCCAAGAATGACTAAAAAGCTTGTTGAGGTGTGCTGAACTATTGCAACCTCCATAAACATCCACTGTGCTTATGTATGAGAAAATAAGAGATTTGAGTTCATAGCCATAGGAATACTGTTAGTGTATTTGTTAGCTGGCTTGGTGAATAATTCCATGTATAGGTTTCTGCTGGGTTTCTGTGGCTGTAAGCAGGCTCTAAAAATCAAGCATGCTGATATTGTTGCTTTTATTATGTGCTCAGCAGAGCTAAGGCAAATATAACTGGGAGGAACCAAAGCATCCTCCAAGGAAATCAGTGTGTGACCAGCGGATTGAGCAGAAAACACAGCCGAGGTCATCAGAACCTCAAAAATGTCAAGTCTTCAATCCAAGCATAATTTGCTGAGAAAGTAGGGTTACTGAGGAGCAAATTTGATTCTAAAATAGGTCACTAATCTAGGAAGTTTCAGCTTCTGTGCCTCTCAGTCCTTTGTCTGCCTGCAAGGTAATTTTATTGTCCTTGTGAACTTGAAACCTATTTCAAGGAATCCAAGATAGATTCTAGGACCATGACTTCCATGTTCAAAGAGGCCAACGTGATGAGATGCTTGCAATGCTGAGCTCATCTGTTAGCTTGCAAGGTTTTCTCTGGCTCCTGCTCCTTTTCTAAAGATGGATCCTCCATGAAAGCTTTGACACATGGATGTTTTAGAAAATGTTTTTGCATTTTCTGTAGATGGGATGAAAGGTAGCACCTAACATCATGACTTTACCAATCTTTTGAAAGAGATGCTTCAAAGCATGTAGGAACACGCATGTGTCTTTTCAAATACTTAAAGCAAGTTTATGTGGCTGCTCCCAGTATTCTCTGCAGAATTGCACATAAAGCAAAGTGGCTTCCAAAACAGCCAAGGAAGATCAGTGGCTTCTAAAACAGCCAATGAAGGCTAGAAAAAGATGCAGCTGCTTTAATAATCTGAAAAAAGCATACTATATACTCTGTTGCCAGCCAGCTGATTTTCAGGTATCTTCTGTGCAAGCATGGAAGCAGAGCGCATATGGGATGGGGAGATGCATATACATGCCCAGGGTAGGGGGAGCGGGGGGGGGTCCTGCTATGCATTGCACAAGGGGGTGGGGGTAGTGGAGGGTCCCAACGTGCATCGCGAAGGGGGTGGGGGTGTGCGGAGGGTCCCATGTGCAATTGCATATATGAATGCGAGGCAACGATGTGGAACCACTCTCTAGCATGCAACGACAAAAAAGGTTAGCCATCACTGGTATGAACATAGAAGCTTAAGGCAATCTTGAGTTTTGTCCCAAACACAGCCAAATCTGAATATTCAATTGTAGCTGGAGAGAGCCATTTGTCCCAAATTAAATAGAAACACCTTTTTCAATATTTTTCTGCGTCATACTTCTACTCTCTGTCACTTTCCAGAGAATGAAAAGAATTTATTTATTTTATAAGAAGTCCAATGTTCAAGAGATTTTAATTAAATTTTAAATAGCTGCCAGATTGGGCAAACAATAGCACTCCTTTGGCAAGGGACGAGTCAAGGAAAGATGCCATATAGAATATAATTTGTCTCTCTGGATAGTGAAACTTAGAGTAACCGTGATGGCAAAGAAATTTGCCTACTTTATTGAATAGATCAAAGTCAGCTGTTCAGGGTTGCCACTTCCTTGATTTGAACGACCCAATTTGGTTGGCCATGATTGTCGTTTATATAAACCCTTGCTTGGGAACTGATGAATACAACGAAGTATTCAGATATCCTCTGCATTGCTGTGCATGCACAGCAAAGTAATAGTCTCATAAATTTTTTTTAGATCTGCACTGAAAAATATGGAATTTGACTGAATTAGACAGATGGATCCTATTAATTTTATTGCATTGTTTGAAATTCTCAATTTTTTTCACAGCCACTTCTCCTTTCTTACACTTCAGTGTAGCATGATAATATAGGATGTTTTGTCAGTCAGCTGTAAAACAAGTGGGAAGTGAGTATATAAAACTTGGTTCAAGACTAATTAGGAATTATTAGTGGCAACTAAATGGTAAAAAAAGCAGAGGAGCAGATAAGAAATACATTTTTATTTATATATTTAATTTTATTTTGTTTTGTTGCTTGCCCATCTGCTGCAAGGCAACTCTAGGATGGCTTGCAACAATTGAAATAAAAACCGATAAATACAACTTATGTAAATAAATTAATAAATTTTAGATTCCAAATATTATTTTTATCTATTAAATAACTTGGGGGTGACTTCGGGAGCTCTGGTTCATTAAACTTTTAATTCCGTTGCCCGAATTTTTGACTTGCATGATTGGAGTCGCTTTATTGTAATTCCCACTAGTTTCCTGGTGCTGAACTTTCTGTGGCCCTTGGATTCCCTGTCCCTATCTTTTTGGAAAGCATTTTCTGACTTCAGATATAACATCAGTGCCATTGGAGGGTTCGCTGCTTTGCATTTTTCCACTCTCTTTGGAAATAATGAGTTCTATATGCTGCGCTCTCCTTTTGTTTTAAAAAAACCAAAGAGTCTTCGTCAATCGTAGGCACATATTGTTTCTGCACTTCCTTTGATATAATGATGAGATACATTAAAGTGCACAAGAATTACGCTTTGTAGGGAAATGGGCAGCATAAGAATTTTTAGTTAAGTATAGTAAGTAAAGTATTAAATATATAGTATATATATATATATTATATATATATTATATATATTATATATGATATATATATATATAATATGATATATTATATATATATATATATATAATAATGGATCTTTGGGTTAATGTCGGGTTTCTCCCGCGTAGAAATTGGAAGTAATTAGGCAACGTTTCGATGAAGTCTCATTCATCATCTTCAGGCCTGTTTCTTGCAGCCTCTGTGCGTCTCAGAGTCCATGTGAGCTTGCAGCTGCTTCCTTCCATTTAACTGCTAGTGAGGGTGTGACTTGATTGGTGGGGTTTTGCTGTGTCTCTGATTGGGTAGGGGTTGGCTGTGTTCTGATTGGCTGGGGGTGTGGTTCTGCTTTACGGTTGGGGCCTGGTTTGCTCTAAGGTAGTCTAGTTGCTGGGGGATTTGAGCTGGTGAGCTGTGATCATTGTTTGTTTGGCTTAGTGTCATGGTCCAAACGAAGCCAAAAACAAGATCACAGCTACCAGCTCAAAATCCCCTAGCAACTAAGAACGAACGGAGCACAACCAGGCCCCCACCATAAGCAGAACACAACCCGCCAGGCAATGCAGAACACAGCCAACCCCCTACCAATCAGAACACAGCCAAACCCCACCCCATCAAGTCACACCCCACTAGCAGTTAAAAGGAAGAAGCAGCTTGCAAGCTCACAATTACTCTTGAGAAGCACAGAGCGTGAAGAAAAAGCCTGAAAGATCTGAAATAGACTTCATCGAGAATGTTGCCTAGTATACTTTAATTCTAACGCGGGAGAAAAACCCAAATAACCAAAAGTACCAACAGTACAGAATACTCGCGAAAACCTCAGAAAACATAGCTATATGATAATATTACTAATATATATATATATAATATATAGTATATATAGTATATATATAGCTGATAATATATATGATATGAATATATATATATATATTATATATATTAATAAATAATATATAAAGCCAAAGGTACCACTCACTCATCACAGAAAACTTCCAGAATTTGTAAAGCCTACAAACCTTGAAATTTGGCATTGTATGTTTGCCTCTTTTGTTTCTAGGTGCTCGCACTAAGAAAAGGATTTTTTTTGAAAATGACCGATCAGAAATTAACTTTTCTTTATACAGTAATTGTACATGTCTCTGATCTAAGGGAGTTCTACTCCCTCCCATCTTGAAAACGCTCGCGTTCCAAACTGCCAGTTGCCTCACATTCCATTACCTCAGTTCAAACTGGCAGACGTTCCACTCTTTCACTCAGGAGCAGTCTGGGGTTCCTTATGTCCTAAATGTTGGTACCTCACCAAAATGTCTATGCCTTCCGCCTATGGAACTGCTTCTAGACTCAAGGCGGTGGGTGCGATATTCCCTTATGTGTTTCAATCACTGACCACCACTGAACCAACGGATTGTGAATCGGATTTCTCCTGCATAGCCAGATCACATAGTGTCATCATGAAGCATGGGTATCCAGCTAATAAATAAATAAGTTCTCTACCTATATGGAGATATATTCTGCTTAATTTTGTGTAAAAGACTTGAAAATGTGTTGAACCATTAAACTGTGGCATTAGCAAATTACATTAACATAATTTGAAATGCTTTTCTCTAAATTTTAACAATTTCTGTATATTACTAGCAGAAACAGCCTTGGCAGAAAGCATGAAATTAATGAGCAGGAAGATTCATGGCCTTTGGCTGTTACTCTACCATCAGTTCCTCAGCCATTCATTAAAACCTGGAAAATATCCCAATATCTATCAGGGCAAGCTGCTAGATTGGAAAAGTCCTAATCTTAGATGTACGGTGGGTCAAAATAGGGTATACCAGATTCAAAGGTATCGATAATTTTTGAAAAATGTATCTGTGAAGAGAGGAGGAACTGCTGCTACAATCAAACCCCATTAGTACAGTTTCATTCTTTGACCTGCTTTGCAACACCATTTGGAGCAGTTCATCACAGATCTCTAGATATTCCCTCTCTCTGCCCATTTTGTGACTGTTTTTAGACCTATAAGTCTAATTTAGTTGTCAAATGTGGATTAAACCTCATTTCAGGTTGTTGACACTAATCATTTTCCAGGTTCCAAATATAGGATACACATGATCAATCACAGTGTTGGAGACAACTAGAAAATGTTTAGGGAGCATTTGAAAATTGCAAGCCGGGTACTTTTTGCAATAGCTGCTTAAGCTAGCAAGTCCCTAGAAGAAGTTTTCTCACCTATAAAGATAAGTGCTTAGGGTTGTGTATTTGATAAATGCAGTAAGGGTTACAACATAACCCTTTCTGGTGCAGGGGTGGGATTCTCCCAGTGTAACAACCAGTTCACTAATCGCTAATTCCAAAAATATAGAGGATTTTGGGGAAGGATTTTTTAGACAATTCAATTTCAGAATGTGGAGTACCAATTGAAAAAGTTATTGGAGATATTTTTATTAGTATCCAGAGTGTTTACATTTAAAGAATAATGTTGATGCAAAGAGCAAGCTTCATCAAACAAGCAAATCAAAAAGGAAAATAAACAGATAATTGTTCATATTAGTTTCTCTATTCTAGCTCCATAATGAGTATTGTTCTATGATGGTTATTTATTTCCTATTATTTCTTTTTTATTATTATAAAATATTCAGGTGATTTAATTTCTTATTAGGCCATTACGGATTAAATGCCATGAAATAGTACTTCTCTGTGTTTGATAATGTTTATTCCCAGGGATCAGCCTGAAGAATGCATGAATATGTTGCATAAACAAATCCAGAAATATAACCCAATACTGATTAAATTCTGTCAAACACTTTTTCAGCTCCTGTTGTGTAAAGGAAATAATAATATTGATCTCCAGATTTGTTGTGAGGATAAATTATATGTCTGTCAGTCACAATGCAGATTAAAAAGAATTATGTAAATAATCAAATAGTAAACACTGGCAACTGCTTATTTCATTCCTCTGATTTTAAGGCTGGACATATCAAAATATTTAATTCATCATTGTTTTTTTTACCATTCTTCATCTGTCAAGAACACTTGGATCCAATAAACTTTTAATGTTTTGAGTGAATGAAATTAAGATCTATCTTCAGTTAGCAGTTAGACACTTTTAAGTTCCACTGATTTCAGTGGCAGGTTGCACAGTCCTAAGGGAAGCCAGTTTGGTGTAGTGGTTAAGGCACCAGACTATAAACCATAAGATCCTAAGTTCAAGTCCCAACTTAGTCATGAACCTGGAATAAACCTAGGTGACTTTGGGCCAATCTCTCCATCTCAGTTGTAGGAAGCAGCCAATGGCAAGTCACTTCTGAAATCATGCCAAGGAACTGACTCAAATACACACACACACACTCCCCCAACCACCCCCCAATCCTAAGTATGGTCACCAAGGAAAAGGCCCCATTTTCTTTTAGAATTTTATAGAGACAAAATTCCATGAATCTATAGGAGGCAAACTTCTAATCATCAAGTCAACATGTTTGCAGTTGATCTTCATCTCTTCTCAAAGGGTACGTTATGCTTAAAGGGTTGGTAGAATTGCAAGAATAAAACCTTCAATTCCACTGTAGTATATTTGGAAAGGATCTCAACAGTTATCTCGTCTATTCTGTTGCCAATGGGGAAAATTTACTGCTGCAGCATCTCTAATAAATTCCAATCTAGTCTCTAGGGAGAGTTCAGCATCTAAAAACCAAGAATAATTTAATCTACCCACATTTTAGATGCACAGTATGTCTTCATTGTGTTTATTTTTTCACCTAAAGTCCATTCAACTTCCATTGCTCAGAAGTGCTAATGTGAACCAGTCTTTAGTTCAGTTTTGACAAGTTTGATTTTGTGCTTAATTTTGAAATTCAGTTCATCATTGACATCAACAATGTCCTGGTTTTAAAAATTACTCTACAGAACATTTATAATAGATTAGATTAAGATGAACAGTTTCTTGGATGGCTTCATTTATAATCAGGATCAAAATTTTCCTATCCAATTAATTAGTTCTGAATTGTAATGAATTAATTAAATTTCATTTGAACTTTGATCAACATGAAGCATTTTATGATGGTTTATGAAAAATAACCTTAGTTATTTGAAAACGAATGACTGTAAATTGTACTGTCAAAAGGTGCCAAAATGCCTTTCCTTTGAGGATTCAATTTTCCTGCTGGGAGAGCTGCGGCACAAGGATACGGACAACTGCTTGAAAGCTGGATCTTTCTATTTTTCAGGAAGGCGGGGGACAGCAAGAAGTCTGCATTCCTGGGCTAGCTGGCTTCTTATGATAAGTCCCTGTTTTTTATACCTTTTTCTCCCTTTGTGAGTTGATTTCGTGTAAATGTTTGTATTTATGCTTAATGTTTCAAATCCTGTTTGAGCTTGTCTTTATTCTCGCTGGAGGGCAAACTCCACAGGGTGCGGAAGGCAAACTCCGCAGGGTGGTTAGATTGTATTACCAGTTCTCTTTTAGCTTTATAATGGGTTTTTTTTCATATTTGTTTTGTGGCAATCTCCTGTCTGTCTCTTTTGTAATTTATATTTTTTGTGTCTTATGTCTGTTTGTTTTGCTTATTTGGTATTTCCTTTTCTTATTCATCTAGTTTTCTTAATTACTTCGGCTTTTGTCTATAGGGATTCTTTAATACCTTTTATTTGATTCCTTTTCCTATGTAAGTTTGTTTTATGGCTGGCCTGATGTTCCCCTTGGTTTTTTTTTTGTTTGAGTGACACTACTGTCTTCATTAAGTTCCCTTTCCACAGTATAGAAGCAAATTTACTGCTAAAATCTACAAAAAGCATTTACACTAGTCATTCCAAAGATAAACAAAATGGCATTATAATCTATCACTGAAGCTGTAATTGCAAACTGAACTATAAATGATATATTAGGAAGAAGTTAGACTCACTGTAATTGTAGTAAATGAATTATTTCCCAGATTGACAACTTTCAATGTGTAGACTTCAGATTCCAAAATTCCTCTGTCAGAATTGCCACTGTATTCCAGCATATTTCTGGGTGAGTTTTGTTTTTAACAGGAAAAAGCCTCCTCAAGAACAGCTTATAAAATCATTTTGAAACCTCCTTGACAAATTCAAAACAACGAGAAAGGTAGAGCAAAAGAAAAAAAGGAAAGCCAGCAGCAAACTAGGTGGACTTTATTACAGTGATTATGGATGCATTATTATGAGACATAAAGGGCCAGTTTGGAACAGAAACTCCAGATATGTTCTATCTGTGTGGCCTCGAAAAGTCAACATCAACTTGATGACCCATAGACAATCAATTTAATTGAAGAAGCTGTGACTGCTACATGAAACATGAGCTCTCTCTGGTTTTTTGGTATATAGAATTGCCAGCATTTATGATGTGTGATAGATGCTGTAGATTGCACAAGTAGTTTTGGAAATTTCCATCATGATTGAATTCCTAAGGTCAGACTATGAGAATATATGACTCTTTTTATATATGTTTCCAGAGAGCACAGATGCATTATGTTAATTCTATTCTTTTTAATACTATGCCTATTTTATGGACTTTCCAACAATATCTTCACTTGAAATAAATGGAGTTTATTTATCACTTGTGTCTAAACATGGGATAAATATGGCCTGACAATCCATGTTTTCTATGTCTATGCCTTCAACTTGTTCTCAGTTCTTGTGTGAATTTGATCAATGGTTGTAGCTGATTTGGTGTTAAAGTAGTATTTTCTTCTTTAGCTGCCAGCATCCTGTAGGACTTTCAAAATGGGTAAAAACTTTTGCACTTTTCTGACCATTCTGTCAGTGATCCTACTTCCAAGTTCTACCTCGATATGAAATGAGGACAAAGAGACCTGCATCTATAGGGTCAAGAATTGGCCATTTTAGATTGTTGCAGACCAGTGGTGAGATTCATTTTTTTTTACTACCGGTTCTTTGGGCATGGCTTGGTGGGCGTGGCAGGGGAAGGATACTGTAAAATCTCCAGTCAGAGGTGGTATTTGCCAGTTCTCTAAACTACTCAAAATTTCCACTACTGGTTCTCCAGAACTGGTCAGAACCTGCTGAATATCACCTCTGTTGCAGACACCCCCTCTCTCTAGATCCATGGATATTCTCTGCCACCACAATCCTTTTGGAGTTGTTGTTCCTTCATGGGCACAGTGGCTATGATCAAAACCTGATCACAGCCTTAGAAGGAGGAGGTGCCTCCTAAATTGTGAGAGTCCATAAATTGCAAAAACAGCAGCTCCTTTGGGCCATCAAGTAATAATTTAGCAAGCCAGGTGAACTGCTGGGTAAAGTGAGAAAGCTGGAACATGAGTTCCATTTTACTTCGTAATCATTACGTCCTCAAGCAGAAACAGGAACTATTGAGTGACAACATCAGGGCAATTTCTTCCTTTCTGGTGGCTCTATAGCTTTAAACTAGACTGTATCTTTCATAATAATGTTTTCCAACAAAGGACTGTCTTCTCAAAAGTAGGGCATATGACCTCACTACAGCTGACTGAAGTTTTTCTTTTACAATGAGCCTCTGGAGACAAGCAAGTAGAATGAAGAAGCCAATATATTTATAGACTCTGTAGCAGATTGACAAAGTCACAATGAGTTAAGCTCATTTGAAAGGCGATTTTATTCATCCCCCTTTATAATGATTCTGTTTTTTGTTTTTTTTATTTCACAATCCCTTCTTCCCTTTCTTTCAGCAATAAGAATAAGAAGCTGAGACCAAGAGGCATGTCCTTCCCCAGCATTCAACTTCAAGTTTCTCTATCCTCATTTGTTAACAATAAGTCATACAATACTTGGCTTGACAAGGGAGTCTTTTTCCTCAATTTTCAACTGCCTCTCTTCCCTATTTTCCTCTGCCATCTTTGTCATTTTCTTGATTTCATCATAAAAAAGTGATCCTTTCCAACAGATCTTTGGAAAAACTAAGCCACATTTGAAGAGAACAAATAATTGCCTCAACCAGTTTGTTGTCCAGAATTTATTTATTTCTCAAAGTAATGGGTTTGGTTATTTTTAGATCAGGCATCTTTAACATGGGGCCCATGGGCAGCATGCAACTCTGGGCAGCTAGTAATGTGGCCCCAAAATATTTTAATAAAAATATTTTAAAAAGGAAGTTTGTTATTTACAGTATATACATTAAGTATATAAGATATTTTGTATGCAGTCCAAGTCAATTCCTCTTCATTCAGTCTGGCCCAGGCAAGCCAAAAGGTTGGACAAACATGCTTTAGATAAAAAAGCAATGGAGACCAACCAGTTGATCATTCAAAGACAAGCATCAAAATAAAGTAGGAATTTGCCAAATCAAACCTTCAAATGCCAACATACTTTTATGGTTTATGGAGGAAGATTAGTCATGGGGCTTTGTTGTTATTGTTGTGAACTGCCCAACATAATGTTTTAAAGATGGGTAGCTATACAAAACTTTTAAATAAACAATCAAACAAACAAAAAAGAAGATTATTTCTATATGTATATCTCTGATAAATAAGTCCATCCCATCCTGACTTTTAGTCTTTGTTAGCTGAGTATATGGGGTTAATATTAGCCAGTAGACATAAAAATAATGTAGTTTTAGGGCTTTGTTTTAAAGAATATAGCCATCCAAATCAAATTCTCATGTTCACTTTGGCAGCACATATACTAAAACTGGAACAATATACAGGAAGGGGATATACATTATACATTCTTCAGGTGCACCTGAAAACTAAAACTAAAACTTTAATTTTTGCAAAGATTTCCCCCTCTTTTGGGAAATATATAAGCTTAGCAAAACTCCAGAGTCACATGTTGCCTTTCTATTATTCTTGCTGTTATTAATTTTGAACATTTTAGTATCAACTTTCTTGCTACTGAAATGAATATATATGAGGGGGAAAGTAAATTGCTGGCAAAGCCCCAGAGCCTAATCAAGGCTATGGCTGACTTTTTTGAGGGAAACTTGATTAACACCAGCAGATGCTTTGTGTCATAATTTGTTATGAGTTGCTCAGTTGTCTTCCAGTGAGACCAGGCAAAGCCATAATGATTATGCCAGGATAATATAATTAATGAATGTGTTTGTTGCTTAAAGTTTCTGCAAACACACTTAGCAAAACAAAGCAAATGCCATAATTCACATTCCAAAATCATCGGGAAGTCTTTATTGGACATAAACAGCAGCAGCATTTAAATGGGGGTGGGGGGATTGAGAGCATACAAGCTCTGTCTTATGGAAGCATTTGCTTTCAGGACAACATATACTAATTGCTGCCTCTTCCATGATACTCTTCTTCATCCTTATTTTACTCTTTTGTGTGAGTGTCTTCCTTTGCTATTAAACTGTCTCCAGTGGGACACCCTATCATGAAGCAGGGAGAAGTAGTCATCTCTAAGAGTGATCTCTGAGCATCATGAAATGATTAAATTGAAGATAGATATAGATATAGATATAGATGTAGATGTAGATGTAGATGTAGATGTAGATGTAGATATAGATATAGATATAGATATAGATATAGATATAGATAAGTTCCACGTTACGTTACTATGTGTGCTGTTCAGCTTCCTTCGGAGGGTATTATTTCCCACCGTCATTGGTAGTGCTTTAAAGTTGGTAGCAACGTTTCAGCAGAATCTCATTTTGCCATCCATCAGGCTTTCTGTAATGAGTCTTGGTATGTGGGTCAGGCTATTCACAGCATTTTGGGTTTAAATTATGTAGCATGAGCCTATTGTTTGTGCCAGGATGCTTTTTTCTTCATCCTGATTTGTTTTGGGAGTCGTTCGGTCTGTGTTAAAGATGGACTTGGAGTTTGTTTGTTTGTATTTCTGGTTCTTCTGTCTGTTTTGTTGGCTTCTGATGCTGGCAACACTGGTGTTCCTGTATTGAGGCTTTCCAATGCAGCTTGCTGCACTGTGAAAAGGATGGCTATTATCTATTAGGAAGCTAGGTTTCATCTGGTGCCTGGTTGCGTGGCTGTGTTTTGAGCTGGAGGTTCAGAGGGAGTCTGTTTTGGTGCCAGACTGTGTTTTCTGGCTTGTGGTGTGGAGATCTTTCTGTTGTGTGAGTGCAGGCTTCCATGATAAGTGCTGAACATTTACTGTATTGCTGAGTTGGTGGCTCGGGTCTCTGCAATTCTGCAGAGCGCGTCGTTCTGTTTTCATATTCATGCTTTTCAGTGTCTTTTTTCAATCTCTATTGCTTCTCGTGATGATTCTGTGGCTAGGATTTTTTCATATGTGGCCAGGGTTTTTGTGCACTGAATGTTGTTGATGTTATGACCTGTGGCTTTCACATGTGCTGGACTATGAGAGGAGGTTGTGTTCAGCTTTTTTACTGCATTTTTTGTGTTTCATGCCCATGCGGCGTACTTTATTACTTCTACTTAGGTCTGTCTCCTCAATGTGTACTGTGGCCTGGGGCATGATGCAACGTTTGTTGCAGTTGTTAGCATACGTTTCAGCAGGATCTCATTCTCGCTCCATCGGCTTTCTGTATGGAGTCTTGTGTATGTGGTAGGTCTATCACAGTCGTTGGTTTAAATTTGAGGCTAGCCTATTGCGTGTGCCAGAGATGGTTTTGTTTTTCTACATCCTGTTGGTTGGAGTCTTGGTCTGTGTTTATTGTTCTTGCGGAGTTTTGTTTGGTTGGTGGTTTCTTGGTTTCCCTCTCTCGTCGAATACAAGCAAATTTGAAGGAGCCCCATGGGATCACCACTATCCACCCGTCATTGGCAAACCTGTTCATGGACAAGAATTTGAATCCAGAGCCCTGGCTAATGGCCATCCACAAACCCAAACTATGGCTAAGAAACATTATGAACATTTGTGATTTAGGCCCCATGGAAAGAAAAACCGAAAACAATTTTCCCGAAACACAGCGTAAACAGCACACACCCCAAAATCAGTTCACGCATTTGAAAATGGAAATAAACAAACAATGAACGCATTCCTAGAATGTCTCTAACCTACAAAAGAACAGATGGCACACTAGACACACCGATATACCCAGAAGAGAGAACTAAGAGAAACACAACACCAACCGCTACCTCAACGGCCAATTCCCCACCACCAACCCAGCACAGATAAATTCCGTGGCCAAAAACTACTAATCAACCAGAACCAAATGCCTGGCCACGTATAAGACACATCAGTAAACGACTGAACTATGCACCCTGATGTGAAAGTATTGACAGCCAATGGCTTCCACAAAAACCAAAATCACCAGCCTGATCCACAACAAAACACACTAAAACAAGATAGAGACCTGAGAAGATCAACAGACCCTATGGAACAGATGTCCTGCCCTACATAAGAGTACTACAGGACAAAATCAGTTAAGATCTACACAGCATCACATCAAGACTGCCTTCAAAACAGACAAAAAAATAGCAGCCATCCTTAGAAACCCCAAGAATAAAATTATCTGAAAAACCAAGTCATATACAAAGTCCCTGTGCATTCATCCCGGCCGACATACATTTGGACAGACCAGATAGAAGAATAAGTGACCCACCTGGGATTGAACAAAAAAAGCAGGGTAAAAAAAGCTGGAAACACACCTCCTCACTAGGTCCAACACATAAAGCCACAGGTCACAGCATCAACTTCAATGGCACCAAAACCCGTAGCCACTATAGAAACCCCCAACCACGAGAATCAGCAGAGAACCATAGAGATTGAAAAAAAGACCTGACAGCATGAATAGAAGAGATGATTCTCACCAGGACTGTCAATCATTTGGAACCTGCCACTCTTCATAATGGAAGATCTCCACACCACAAGCCAGGCAAACACCTGGGCACAAAAAACTCCCTCTGATACCTCCAGCTCAAACACACCCAACGCAGCACCCAGATGAAACCTACTTCCGAATAGATAACAGCCGTCCTTTCACGCGAAGCCAAGCTGCATGAAAGCCCCCAATACCAGGACAACCAGTGTTGCCAGCCGAATTCAAAGCCACAAAACAGAAGAAGAAAGCCAGAAACACCAATCAAACAAACTACGAGAACAATACACACAGACAAGGACTCCCAACCAACCAGGATGTAGAAAAAAACATCCTGGCACAGCAAGGTTAGGCTAGCCTCGAAATTTAAAACCAATGACCTGTGAGCCTGACCCACATACAAACTCAATACAGAAGCCTGATGATGGCAGATGAGATTCTGCTGAAACGTTGCTACAACTTTAAAAGTACTACAGTGACGTGGGATAATACCCGAAGGAAGCTGAATATATATAACAGCACACATGTAAGTACCCACAAAAACTTTAAAAAACATATATTTGTGTCCTGAAGGGGAAAAGCATCTGTTAGATTTTCTACTTTGGGATGCAAAATATATTGGTCTTCCTCCTGATGCCTTTTTTAATTTACGAGTCTGTTAGGAATTTCTGCTCATCCTTTTTGATCATGATATCAAAAAAAACATATTTTCATGGTATGGAAATGAAAGAATCACATCAAATGCATTGACTCGTGCTGTGTTTTAACCTCTCTTTGCCAAAAAAAAAATGATGTCTAGAACCTCTGATCACCTCTGATCTATTTATTTGTTCTTTGCCTCCAGTATTGTCTTTAAATTTAATAGAAAAGCTGACTCCAGAGATTGAATGGATAGAAGAAGCAAGAAAAAGGAAAATCAGTAGATATATGCTTGTGAAGTTGGGAGAGTTGAAAAGGAGGACAAGTGAATATTTCACATGTAGAGGATTGTAGAGAAATTCAACAATAGTTGCAACAATAGTTGCAAAATAAGGCTGAATATTCAAGGCATTTGTAGGGCAAATGTGTTGCATGCAGTGAGTTTACACCAGAGTCTGTATGTACAAAACCAGACCCAGTGGCATCCATAGGGATGAGGGGGAGTAGAATGCAAAAGCAGCATTGCAGGACAAGCCCTACCTATTTGTTTTGGTGTCCATTCTATGTACAAAAGGAGTGCACAGTAGCACAACACTATGTCTTTATTTTGACAAAAGTAGCAAAAGCCTGTATAAAACATCCGGCTGTCAGACTACATATTTTGGCTGTCTTAACCTAAGACAGAAAAAGAAAAAAAATATTCAGAACACAACAGAATAGTAGAATTGGAGATCTTGTAGTCCAGCCCTCTACTCAAGTAGGAAACCTATACCATTTCAGTCCATTGGTTGTCCAATCTCATCTTAAAAACCTTCATATTAAAAATCTCATCTTAAAACCCTTCACCCACCACTTTTGGAGGCAAGCCATTCCATAGATTAATTATTCTGTCAGAAAATTTCTCCTTAGTTCTAGGATGGTTCTCTCCTTGATTGATTTCCATCCATTGCTTCTTATCTTGCCTTCAGGTGCATTGGAGAATAGGTTGACCCTCTCTTCTTTAGACAGCCCCATAAATATTAGAACATTGCTATCACACCACCCCAGTCCTTATTTCCATTAAACTAGAGATAATCAATTCCTGCAAATGTTTTTCATATGTTTTAGCTTCCTGTCCCTTTACTATCATTGTTGCTGTTTGCTGTAATCTTTCTAGAGTCTCAACATCTTTTTCATATCATAGTGACCAAAACTGGGCACAATGTTTCAAGTGTGCTCTTATCAAGATATACTAACACTTTTCATGATCTTGATTCTGTCCCTCCGTTAATGCAGGCTAGGACTGTGTTGGCTTTTTTGGCAATTGCAGAACAATTGTCCATTAGGACTCCAAGATCCTTCTCACAGTTACAACAAATGAGCCAGGTACTACCTATTCTATACCTATACATTTGGTTTTTCTTACTTAAATGTAGTACTTTACTTTCTTTTGCCACATTGGTTGTAAAGGTACTATGTTGTAATTGCAAATTGTTGCTACCCAAGATAGTCATTAGGGAGAACTTATTTGTATTGCCCTGCCCATTGCAACTCTCAGTTTTAATGTTAAGTGAAATTCCTAGCTGTTTTATACACTTGGGAAAAATTGTGATTTTGATAATGATTTATCAAATCATATTGGTACTGAGTACACTGAAACACCAGTAGAACAATCCACCTGCCTAAAAAATGGCACGCAAACATGTTGTGAAGAGATTTCTTAAAGCAGAGGGAATGTTTAACAACAATTCTTTTCCTCCTAGATGAAAAGTATTATGCTAGATTTCCTAATTTTCATGGCATTATAACGATTTGAGAAAGGAGCTCTTTAAAATGAGATTCTGCTATCTTGTTCATTACAGAATCCTGTCTATGATGCCTTTGGGAAGTTCTGAGGCTAAAAACATTCAAGTGAATATGTGAATAATTTTAGTTTAATTCAGGAATGAAATAGGAAAGAAAACATGTCTTGAAATGCTGGAATTGTAGCATAAAATGTGTTGATCCATAAATGGGTTGCAGAGGCTTCAGAAAAATAATGTATGGAAACCACATGAAGTTGGAGACAAATAAACTCCATGGGAGGACATTGGGAAAAGCTATTCCCTCCCTCCCTCCTCCTCTCTCTCTTTCACACACACACACACATGTACATGTGTGTCTGTGTGTGTGTGTGTAATACAATATTCAACAAAACGATTTTCATTTAATAAGATAGTACCCATAGGCTTCCACTTCATGGCTCAATTGCATTAAATTAAATCTTTTTCCTTCAAGAGATGTCATGATAATTGGAGCTGGAGCAATGTGGCTCATCATGAATTCCAGACTAGATCACCCCTCTCGTTCAAAAATCTGAAGAAAATATTCATAACTTCTAGAGCAGTGCTTCTTCAGGTCCTTCTTTTAATGTTGCTTTATTTCAGTTCCAATAAAATAACTACAGGGCTTAATAGAAACTGTTCTGATCTTTGTACTGAAGAATGCAGGTGAAAAGAGCCTACTGTATTTGCACAATTGAACAAAGGTTCAATATACTGTTTGAAATCTGAACTTTCTTGAGAAAAAATAAGTTTTTAAAAGAGTAAATATTATCTTTTAAATTCTTGGTTAATACTAATAAATTAGAATGAAATTTCAGTAGCATCTTCCTTGTCCCCCCCCCCCCCNCTTCCCCCCCCCCCCCACACACAATTTATTTATTTATAAAATTTATTGGACACCCATCTTCCCATTGATAGCTCTGTGTGGCTTATGTAAGTTAAAATATAAAAAGTTGAAGTCAAACCTTTAAACCCAAGACACATGGGAAGGGTGGGGGGATTGGGGGGGAAGGTAGAATCTATCATTACTCAACCAACCACCTCCATTGTGCTGTTCCCCCATTGGGGACCCAAGTCGACTGGCAAAGCCATATCTTTAGGCTCTTACAAAAAGATAGGAAGTTTGAGACCAACATCACATTGAAGGGCGGAGCAAGATGTTCCATGGGGCAGGAGCAACAGCAGAGAAGGCCCCCTTCCTGGACTCTGCCGCTGGAATAATTGGGCTAATGGGACTCCTAGCATACCTCCTCTGCTGGCATGAGTGGTATGGGCCAATCCCAGTGGAGTGAGACATACCCCATTCCTTTTTATATAAATTCAATAGACTTAGTCTGACAGATTAGCTCAAAAAACTTTTTGAATATGTTTGTGCAATTATATAGTTTTGATATGCCCATTGTATAAATATTGAGGAGAGGAAAACACAAGTTTCTTCTTAAATTGGAGGTGCATTATGTTGTTATCTGTGTGAACCTGTCTTAATATTGTGATCAATAAATGTCTATAATAAAAGTAGTTGCAAAGCCAAATACAATTTAAGGTGATGTACAAGATGTGAAGTGTTAACTGAATTTTCAGATGTGGAAGAAATTATCTTAGAATATGATAAAGCCCCTTTGCTAGGAGAGAAACTAGATAGATGCATCTTAGAAGGCCAACTGATCAGGGTTTGGACTCAAATGTTCCAAAATGACCCATCCAACCTGTGATTTCCTTTTCTGGTTTTTTCTTCCATATCAGATAAGGTCATTTTCTGTACAGGTTTTAGAGAATTATGTTGCTATTGGAGAGATAGACAAAGTCTAGAGTTCTTTGTAATGGTTTAAAGCAATATTTTTCAAATTTGGTGACTTTAAGATGTGATTTTAAGATCCCAGAATTCCCCATCCACCTTCTTAAAGCTGCAACTTTGAAAAAATGCTGGTTTAAGCAGTCAAAACAAGTTGAAAAATATTACAAGAACGCAAAATGAAGAGGGAACTTTTTTAAAGCCTTTCTTCTCACAATAACTCTTTTAACACCTAGACTGCACACTCAATTGATACATTGTCATGGGATATCTAACTGGACATTACAATTCAACCTTTGCACTAGGACATAAAAAGATTTTTTTTTTGTTGAAGAACAGCTGTGTCCATATTGGATGTATTGCATTGTTCTGCTTTAAACTTGAACTATTGTACTATTTTGATACTGCCATGGACCTAGCAAAAGATTGCTTTTTACACCTTGTTAAATGAAGTTCTGGGAAGTGGCTAGCCTTTTTTTCTGGTTCCTAACCAGATGGTGCTTATTAAAGGTAGTACAATAAGATTCAGCCTTATGATCTTGTGACAGGAGTCTGAATGTTTTCATTAAGGACAGGACTGAGAAAAATGGTTAAAGTAGCCCAGACTTTATTTTTATTGTTCTAATTACACCCTTTTTAATTATACATTGCTCTCTGTTTTTTCTTTTCTTTTTATATTTAATTAATTGTGCAATGTATCTATTCCTGCAGTCCTAGAGGAATTTTGGTATATAGTTTCTGTGGCTGACATACTGGAAAGAACTGACATTATATCTCAAGGGAACCTATAATAAATCACTGACTGTTGTTTTTGTATTAAAAGTTATCATTTGTATGTTTTTTTAAAATGGGGGAGGGACTGTCTGGGTTTCAGAATTAGTCAGTCAATAGGAACCCAAGAAAATAACGAAAGTTAGCAATCTTTTATTAATAGACCCAAATGTTTTATACCAGGGGTTGCCAACCTTTTGGACCTCAGGGACCACCAAACTCATAATTTTAAATCCCGGGAACCACTGATATGAATTTTGACTGATGGTGGCTTGCTGACGTTGGTGGGGGAGAGAGGGGGGGGGAGGGAGAGAGAGAGAGAGATCTGATCTAACCTTTGTCCCTCCCTCCCTTCCCCCCCATACACACAAACACACAGAGGCAAGGGTGGGATTCAAATTTCTTAACAACCAGTTCTGTAGGTGTGGCCTAATTTGTGGGTGTGGCTTGGTGGTCATGTTACTGACTGGGCATGGCTTGTATGTAAATATTATAAATATTTATATAAGTATATATTTTTTTATAAAAAAGAGCATCTTTTACCCAAAATGAGGCAAAGCAGGCAGGCAGATTGAGTTGCTCACAGAATCACAGATTCACTTGGAGAGATCTGTGTTTCTGCCATCAGCTATCTGAGTCTGCAACTGAATAATAGAACCTTCAATCATAAGAGAGGTTAAGCTCTGCTTAAAAGCAGAGCTGAAGATCTAAAGAATAGCTAAAAAGCAAGGAATCCAATGATTTCCTCCTTTTTCGTTAATCTAAATCTCCCGGCACAGCAGAACAGCTGATGGTCAGAAAAAGAAAAAATAGCAACTTAGCAACTTGTCAGGTAAGGAATGAGTCGGCAGGGTGGGTTCCTGCGGGCCATGTGGGCTGGGCAGCCTTGTGTTCCTACCCAGCATGGATTAATTGCTTTGGGGGGTGCTCTGGGGGTGATATTTCTCTGTGGACTATCAACATTTTCTTGCGGACCACCAGTAGGCCACAGCCCACCGGTTGGTGACTGCTGGTCTAAGGGTGATTTATTGTGCCTTTAGCGCTTCTTAATAAGCTCTGATACTTCTCCTTATAGAAAGTCACATGGACCATGACCTGCTTTGAGATTAGACTGCTATAATCATTAATGATGGCTACCTCTGAGTGTGTAACACTGTAGCAGATAACACAAATAATTCAAAACAAAAGAAAGAAAGGAAATAATTACTTTGTAAGCGAAGGGATTAATTTCTTCATGACTTGAATACTAGTTTATGTTGCTGGCAAGGCAACGACTTAATAAATCACAGCAATTAGTCTCGCTTGGGAGGCTGGAATTTGTTTTGCCTTGCCACAGGCCTTATGATTATCTTATATTTCTTCACCATTTGACTCCAGAATATGAAACTATGGTCTTCTTTTATTTTTATTTCTTTTGTACTGATTGATTGTATAAATTCTTAATGCCATATATATGAGAGAAAGAAAAAGACAGATTGAAACCCATCTGGAAGTTTTATTTGCATTTCTGAGATGACCCATTGCTGGAGTAACATTTCTGTAGTTCTTATACTTCTCATTTGAAGTGAACCAGGAATTTGGAGGAGCCATCTGCAACGGCCTTCCACTTTGTTGGGCTGGGTAGGGGATTCTGTCTAGTGCTCAAGATGAATTTTGATCAAACGCTTTTGAGCTAAGTTTCTCTTAGCAGGGCTCTTACAGAAGCAGAGGGGAGAGGTGGCTGACAGCAGGAATACAGAAATGGGAACACCAAAAGAAGCTTTTGAAGTTTTCAAGTAGTAATGGTGAAGAAAAAAAGACAAAAGGGAACGGGTTTTCCATTTTCCTTATGTAAGAGAAAAGTGGTAGGATTCAAAAAAAATACTACCAATTCTATGGGTGTGGCTTGGTGGGCAGGGAAAGGATACTGCAGAATCCCATTCCCTCCCCACCCCACTAACCTGCTTTCCAGCTCCATTCTCCAGTGCAGGATAACAAAAGAAGATCCAGATGATCAGGGTCTCCAGCTGACTGAGGAGGCAGAAAATAGATGGCAGGGCCAGTCAGAGGTGGTATTTGAATTTACTATTCAAAATTTCCACTACCGGTTCTTCAGAACTGTTCAGAAACTGCTGAATATCACCTCTGTAAGAAAGACAAAGTAGTCGCTGATATCAGACAAAATCTGAAAGCCTCGTTTGTCAGCTTTCAAATTCAGCTGCCACATTTTTTTAAGAGAGTTGGAGGAGTTGTAAAGTGCAAAGTTATTCTGTATGTCATATTAAGAATTCCAGTGGCAGTTAATTGGTTCTCATGATTTATGAAGTGTAGAAGTGAGAGGAGAGAAGGGAGGAGAGAAGGTGGATTCTGTGTAACGCACGAAAAAGTTTCACTTTGGGAAATTGCCTTTGACATGCTATATCTGTTCCTAAAGGCCCTGTCACACTGCCCAACGGATGCAAAACGTTTGTAAAAAGGACACAGCGGACGAGCAAAATGTTCCATCGCGTTGTATCCGCTCTCAAAAGGGGCAAAAATTTGCATAACCAGAGCGGATAACACGGAAAGGAACGGAGGGGGGAGGACGCAGAGCAGATGGAAAGCAGATGCAGAGCAGAAGCCTAGCAGATGGAAGCAGATGGGAGTGGATGGCACATCCGCTAGGCTTCCGGGGGACCTCAGCAACGGGACGCGGAACGGAAAGAGCGATGCAGAACGGACGCCGAGCGATGAAGCGCGATGCATAGTGGATGAAGCGGATGGAGAGCAGAAAGCCTAGCAGAGCACAGCGGAAACTAGCGGATGCAGAAAATTCACTGCACGTGCGGGGGGATGTATTACATCAGCCCCCGGATATAAAGGGAAGCAGCTTGGAAGCAGGTCACCATTCAGAGAAAGACCTGCATCCAGACACATCGAGTGCCTTGCAGCCTGCCCTGCCTGCATGCCTGCCTGCCAGCCTTGCTGCCTGCCATCCTGCCAGCCTTCCTGCCAGACTTGCTGTCTGCCTGCCTGCCAGCCTCCCTGCCAGCCTTACTGTCTGCCAGCCTTGGTGCCTGCCGCCGGCCAGCCTTCCTGCCAGCCTTCCTGCCAGCATTCCTGCCAGCATTTCCTGCCAGCCTTCCTGCCAGCCTGCTTGCCAGCCTCCCTGCCAGACTCCCTGCAGCCAGCAACCCCACAACATGGGGAAGAAGAGAAAGCCTCAGCCATCTGCTGCCAGCCCTGGCAAGAGGGACAGGCCACCCTCCCCCCCTGGCCCTCACTCTGCTTCTGCTGGGGCTTCTGTAGCATGGCTCGCTCTTCTGCGGCTGGGCCTTGCTGCCTTCTGCTTCTGGATGGAGCTGGTGATGATGCTTCTTGGCGGTGGTGCTTCTGCTGGTGCTTACTCTGCTGAACGCTCTCTTGTCCTGCTGGTCCTGCTCATGCTCCTGGACTTGCTCGTCCTGCTGGTCCTGCTGGTCCTGCTTCGTGCTCCTGTTCCTGCTGGGGCTCCTGGTGCTTACTCTGCTGCTGCTGATCCTGGTCCTGCTGGTGTGGTGGTGCTGCTGCTGCTGCTGATGATGATGATCCAGCTGGTCGCTGATGCTGATGCTGATGCTGGTGTGGAGGAGAGCCCCTACAACCTCGAAGTCCCCTGATGAGGGCCCATATGCCCCCTGCCAGAGGGAGGAAGAGGCAGACACATGATAGGGAGAGGAGGCAATACTCCACTGAGGAGGAACACGAGGATGAGGTGCTGGAGTGGCTGAGAGAGAATGACTATCTGTGGCGGAAGGGACACCGGCTCTACAGGGACACCAAAAGGAAGCAGGCTGCTTGGAGAGAGAGGCAGAGAGCCTGGGCTACAAATCGGATGTGCTCCTCGGCTTGGTGGAAGCACATGCACACCTGGAACGGGAAGCTGCACCTCAAGAAATCTGGCCAGGCCACGTTTAGCTGACGGACAGAGAGACCTACATCATGGCCAGGTGCAGCTTCCTGGAGGGTGAGCATCCACCACCGCAGGAGCAGGCAGCAGCCCCTCTCCACGACCCTCTCTCTCAGGCAGCCTGCTGAGAGCTAGTCCTCTTCCGGCCGAGAGTCAGCTCCTGTCTCCAGGCAGGTTTCTGTGGAGCGTCCCACAGCGGAGAACCCGCAGACGCTGTTTTAACCATGGCAGAGATGTGGAGGACTCCCTGGTGCAGTGGGAGAAAGGAGACGGCACGTCCACACAGCCCTACCCTGCATCCACCCCCATATCCACCTCCACGAAAGGCAGAGAGCCAGACAGGAGGGGCAGAGCCACACTGTCCTGCTGGGATCAGGGACACCATCCGGAGCAGCATAGATCTCCTCTCTCAGCTGGTCCACACCGGACTCCTCATCCTCCAACCACAAGCCTTCCTTCACCTATGTGAACCAGACCCTCACGGACATGGCGGAACCCCAGTACCAGGTGGTGAAGGACCGATCACCGAGCTGCTTTCACAACCTCCAGACCCAGAGGAACCTGCTCCACCCCGTCAGGTCTGCTCCTCCACCCCAGGTGATATCCCTACCATTCCAAGGCTTTCCACAGGCCCTCACCTACCAGGGCTACGGCTACCAAGGAGGTCCAGCAGCACAGGCAGCAGCCCTTCCCAGTCCAGGCAGAGTCATCGGACGACACCGTTGCCACGATTCCACTCATGCCACCGATGCACCATGACATACTGATGACACCAATGCCACCGATGCCACCCACGACACTGATGCCACCCATGCCACCCATGACACTGATGCCACCCATGCCAGTCCTCACCCAGCTGCAGACCAGACAGCCCCACTACACTGCTCCTTCCTCCACCCACAGCCAAGCCCGGCCTCAGTACATCTGTCTCGGTACTGGGGCTGACACCCCAATGGCATGGAGGAAGGAGCTCTCAACATCACGGCTGAGCCAGCTGTCCGAGAGCTTCCTCAACACACCATCACCTGTTGTCTCTCGGGGCCAGGCACCCCAGTGGCGCTTCAGACCAGCACTCCAGCAGCAGCCACCTCCAAGCACTGGACCCTTCACCCCTGAGGACTGGGCACACACCTCTGAGTGACCAAGAAGAGTGCCATAGACTGGGTGGCTACCTGTAGACTTTATTTGGACACTTGACTTGGGTCATTTTTCCTTTTACAGCTTGTTATTAATAAAGTTTATCTTTGCTTCACACATTGCTTCATTTATTTTTTTTATAAAGTCCTTGGTGGAAACTTTTTAGAATGGTTTAAGCCTTTGCATGCTTGTGGGATGGGTAAGGATAGCAGTGGGATGGGGAAGGGATACCTTTGGGATGGGTAGGATAGCAGTGGGGTGGGCAGGGATAACTTTGGGATGGGTAATAGCTGTGGATGGGCAGGATACCTTTGGGGTGGGTTGAGATAGCTGTGGGGATAGATTAAACCTCCAGTGCAAAGCATAGTGGGACTGTATGGTCCACCCTCCCAGGTGCCACACCCTATGGCCCTTCATTATCAATACTAATGTAATCAGTGATCCACACACTTTGAACATAAACACAAACTCTTTAATTATTCTCTGTTCATTGTTGCCCCACCCAACATACATGGCCAATCTCATCAGTGTGATGAGACAGGCTGAAGGAAGCATCCATTAATCATCTACCATCCTGTCCTGCCACTCCATTGCTCCAGCTGGGGAGTTGCACCAGTGTTTCAGGAAGTTGCGCTGCTTCTTCCCTTCACAGAGGCCTGTTGGGGCCTTGCACATCCTCAGTGTCTATCAGGTTTTGCCCTTGCCTCCATTCCCCAGGCTCCATGTCCCCATTGCCTTGTTGGAGGTCCACGAGCCTGTTTTGCAGGACTGGGTAGCGGGTGCACATGACGATTGTGCAGGATGCAGCAAGCTTCCAACGATCCTCCTCACCGTCTCTGGGCAATGCTGCATGGTGGTGAGAAGTACCTGAACCTGTTGGCCAGGATGCCAAAGGCGTTCTCCCACACCCGCCTGCCGCTGGACAGCCTGTAGTGAAGAGATCCTCTCTTCACGGGTGAGGAGTCTAGAAGTGTAGGGCTTCATGAGGTAGGTTCTGAGGGAGAAGGTCATCCCCACGATGAAGTAGGGCACATCTTGTGTGTCGTTGGCAGGGGGTCTGGATCTGGGAAGCCCATGATGAGGTGCGTTCCAGCCCCTCCTTGAGGTGACTGGCGTTGTATACCTGGGCATCTGAACATGAGCCGTTGCCTGAAGATCGATGTACATGAACTTGTAGTCAGCATCGACCATGGCAAAGAGGACGATGCTGAAGAGCCCTTGTAGTTGAAATAAGTGGACCCCGACTTGGCTGGTGCTTTGCAGGCCACGTGCTTCCCATCTATGGCTCCAATGGTGTGTGGGAAGTTCCACCTCTGATACCACTGCTCTGCAACTTTCTTCCAGCCTCTTCAGTGGAGGGCACTGGAGGAGCTCCTCCATGTATTCTTCGATGCTGCGCTGCACCACTCTCTCTGACCACAATGCGATGGTGTTGTGTGGCACCCTCCAGCCGTACTGCATGCTCCTGTCCCTGAGGCCAGGTGGCGCAGAGTCAATGCCAGCTTGAGCCCAGGGTCCAGGCTGGGCTGAAGTTGGTGTTGCCTTTGGTCAACCTGGGTGTCAGCCGCTGCACAACTTCATCAAACATGGCTGGCGGCATCCTCATGAAGTTCTGGAATGCATGAGGGTCTTCGTTCTGAGCTCAATCAGCTTGTTGTACAGTCATACTCTGCTCTTCTCCCGATCCATCTTCGCGACCCAGACGCTTCTTGGCCACCTCCTTTTCTTCCCGTAGTAGAGTTCAACAGAGCCTGTAGATGGCTTCACACTGTTGCCAGAATGATGGTGGCTACCAAAAGGAGTTTGTTACGATCCATGGTGGACATGACTGGATGCTGTGGAAGAGGAAGAGGCAGATGAAGGCTGCAGAGGTCTGCACAGCTGGCTGCTGGTCTGAAAGTGAGATCCAGGTGAGTTGCTCCCCCTTTTTATAGGCAATATAGGTTTTCCACTATGTGTCCCTTTGCATCCTCTAGCATCCCTCTAGACATCCTTAATGTCCAAGATAGGTCCCCTCTGCGAACGTTTTTTTCACATTTTAAATGCTTTCTTTGCGTGCTGCATCCGCTTTCATCCTTTCTCCATCCGTGCTACTAACGCTGCGCTCGTTTCCGCTTCCTCTCTGCGCCCATTTACCGCTGGAACAGATGCGAGTTGCGCGATGTGGAACAGATGCCTAGCAGATATAGCGGATGCGGAACGGATGCAGAACAGATGTCCCCCGTATGCCTAGCGGATGCAGAACAGACGCATTGGATACATTTTCGCTCAAAAGTTTTGAGCAGCTCAAAACCGTCTGAGTGGATGAAATGTCAATAGACGGATGCTGACGGAAAGAGAGGAAGCCAAAACGGAGCCGTGAGTACAGAACGGAATACGCGTTTAACCAACGGATGGCAAGTGTTTTTCTCCGTTTTACATCCTCTTTCCATCCGTTGGTGCAGTGTGACAGGGACTTAAATAAATCAATTGGAAAGAAAATGTCTCGGAGTTATTGATATCATGGATACTTTCTGGATGCCTTACATTGTTTGAATGGATTGTTTTTTAGATAACCACATATATTGATTTGCATAAAATCTACAGTTTTGTCCAGTATCTTTGAGTCACAGCATTTTAAAGTTAAGGGAAAATACAAATCTAATCAGTCCATGGCACTTACAATATTTGCAGTTTCAGCATGCCAAGCAAATGGTCCAGGAAATGTCTCCAGAAATTATCAAAACCTGCTCAATCAACACTGGCTAACAATTCTTCCCATGAGAAAGCTCTGCCTAATATTTCCCTGAAATCATCTTCCTTGTAATTTCCATCCATTAGTTTAGTTCTTGTGCATTGTCTGCCAGTACATCAAATACAGAGCCTGAAGAAGTCTTTTCTTGTTCAGAGCAACGTATCATTCTCCAAATCCTCTTGGATTTATCCCCTCTTGAATTTGTTCAGTTTTCTAGCCAGCTTTTTTTTTGCCTATTCTATCATGAGTTTGTTAGTTTGGTAAAATAGATGTCAGAACAAACAAATAACTCTTAAGCAATCAGTTCTTTTTTGTATATTATTGAAGCAGTTATATTACTTCTGATAATGCTGACAAAGTCCCTTAACTGTTTTGAGAACCAACAGATAATTTATGATAAGAATAAATTTATTTATTTAGTTAGTTACATTTAATGGTACCTAACTCCAATGGACTCTAGGTGGTATACAAAACTAGAAAAAACACGAAAACAGCTAAAAACACTGAATTTATACAGACAAAAGACAAAATAATCTAATAGATATCGAAGGTAAAGGTTTCCCCATCAAGTTTTTTCCTAGGGAGACAATGCTCATCTCTGTTTCTTAGGCCCAGGAGCCAGCATTGTCCAAAGACATTTCCATAGTCCTGTGGCCAGCATAACGATAGATCTAAGCCATGGGTGTCCAAACTTTTTGCAGGGAGGGTCAGATTTGGTGAGGTGGAAATGTATGGGGGCCAACCCTTCAGGGTTACTGCTGTGCAGTGAAGGGAAAAATGCCGGCTGGCAGGGATGAGTGACAGCTGAGCTGGCAGGGAGAAGGGGCTGTGGGCTGCTCGAAATTGAAAATGGGCCACAAATGGCCCCCGGGCCGGACTTTGGACATGCCTGACCTAAGCACATAGAACTCTGTTGCTTTCAAACTGCTGGGTGGGTAGGAGCTGGGGCAAGGAATGGGAGCTCACCTGTCATGTGGCACTCAGGTTGCGAACCTAGGCTGTTAGATTTCCAGCTGACAAGTTCAGTATCTTTAATGGCTGAGCCACAATGCCTCCAATAGACAGCACAAACAAAACAAAACAGAGGCCACTGAATAAACTCCAAACCTAAGCCAGGATATCAAAGCTTTCCAGAACCCTAGGAAAGAAGGCAATTCCTTATCACTGGAAGGGAGCTGAACAGAAGATGAACAATGCAACTTCCAAGGTCCCAGAACATGACAATGTTTAAAGGAGGTGACTTAGGGTGCAACCACTCTGCTGGATCACACTAGATGGGAAAAAACAGTGGAAGACAAATGGTTTTTCCATGTCCAGAAGACTATAAAGGATCCTAAGGAACAAATATATGCACATACAGGACAACATTGCTTTAGGCAACATGCCCCATTGGGAAGAAAAGCCATTCTTTCAAATTTTGCATCACCAATGTTAGAAAATAGACAGCTTGATAATAGACCCAGCTCTTTCTTCAAATACCTCTGGCTGTTAGCTTGTTTCTAATTTCTTTCTGTTTCCATAGTAAAAGATCATAGACTGTACAAATACATACATACACTCATTTCACATTCATGCTATACTGTATTGTAGTGAAAATTGGCCATAGGCAATGGTATCCAGAATTAATAGGATCTAGAAGACTCTGAGAGTTATTTATTTATACAATTGCTTATCTGTGTATTTATTGTTAAAAACATCCCCGGTCTTCTAATTTAGTGCAACTAAGCAACCCCAAGTTCCCAGATGGTGGAATTTTTGAAGTTTTATTCATAAAATATCTGCAAAATAAAGCTAAATAATAATACTATTACTAAATTTGCAGATGATATAACACTGATGGGACTCATCTCCGGAGGGGATGAGTCTGCCTATTGAGATGAGATGGATCAGTTGCTTTGGTGGTGTGGAGACAGTAACTTGGTCCTTAACACTAATAAGACCAAGGAGCTTATAGTGGACTATAGAAGGAAAAGATCAGACATCCAGCCCTTGCTTATCAATGGAGATCGAATGGAGCAAGTGGCCAGTATTAAGTTTCTGGGTGTTATCGTAAAAGAGGACCTGACCTGGGGCGCTCACACTGCAGCACTGGTCAAAAGGGCCCAGGAGAGATTATACTACCTGAGACTTCTCAGAAAACAATAACTTAATGAAAAACTGCTGGTGACCTTCTACTGCTGTACCACAGAGAGTATCTTAACTTACTGCACCTGTGTATGGTTTGCCAATTGCACAGTGGCAGATAGGACAGCAGCAGTGGTGGGATTCATTTTTTTTTTACTACTGGTTCTGTGGGCGTGGCTTGGTAGGCGTGGCAGGGGAAGGTTAATGTAAAATCTCCAATCAGAGGTGGTATTTGTCAGTTCTCCAAACTACTCAAAATTTCCACTACCGGTTTTCCAGAACTGGTCAGAACCTGCTGAATACCACCTCTGGACAGCACTCCAAAAGGTTAATGCCATTGCCCAGAGGATCTTTGGTTGTCCTCTCCCCTCTTTGGAAGAGCTTTATAGCTCCCTCTGCCTTAAGAAAGTTCAAAATATTCTCAAAGATCCATCTCATCCTGGGAACCCTTTTTTTGAACTATTACCATCTGGCAGACAGTACAGAATAATAAAAACAAGGACAAATAGGCTGAAAAACAGCTTCTACCCCAGGGCAGTAACTATATTGAATTCTGTATAGTGCAATATTAGTGCAATATCCAGTTTTAAATTTAATTGTATAGAATGCGAAGGATGTGTATTTGTGTTTTAGTTTTATAGTTATAATGTACACTAAAGATGGCATTTAATTTCGTTGTACGAGGTGCCATGACAGTAAACTAAACTAACTAAACTAAAGCAAGCACTATAAGGTGGATCAATGGTACAAACTGGACTATCTTCCTATAATATTAGAATAAAAGAATAAAAAAAGACAATGGGCCTCTTTCAGTCTGCTTTATTCTTTTAAAACATCTATCTGCCTCAGCCTATATTTTTAAGTCTTAGGTAGTGATTCTCATCTTCAGCAACTTTAGAATGTGTGGACTTCAGTTCCCAGATGGTTGGGGAATTGTGAAAATTGAAATCCATATCTTTTAAAGTTGCCAAGGTTAAGAAACATTGGTCCAGGCCTTCAATATGCTCAATGATTTATTTTGCATGTTAATGAGAAGGAAACATAAGTTTCTGAAAGGTGCCAAGAGATGGAAATGGAAACCATGGTGACTTTTCATAATTTATTTGTTTTTTAAAACTCAATGTCATACAGGGAAACATATAATCCTCCTCTTTTACTCTCTTGCCAAAATCAATAAGGCAATGGAAATGACATTATCATAGGCTGTTCCTCCTGATTCCTGTTAAGAGTCCTTGAAGCAATTTTTTTGTGCAAACAGCCCAGCTAATTAATCAGCATGATCCAAAACAACATTGGACAAGACAAACCCCCTGCCCCCAGATATGATTTGGCAAGCTGTATGCCTGTCATGTCCACTTACAAACAAAATCTTCAACCCTTCCTTTAAACATGCTTTTTTATTTTTGAAAGCTACAGAGATTGACAGAACGTGGAGAGGAGGAAAGCATCTCCACCATCCAACTCTTCTGCAGCTGGCAAGGCTGAGGGTGCAGCTTTCAAGCAGCATGAAAAGAAGTTTAAATTTGATGGTATGGGAAGCCATCCAGAACACAGTGGATTAACAGCTCTAGCAGGTGGGATGGGCATTTGCAAGACTGAATGCTCACTTTTCATTTTAAATCCAGGCAGTGAAAACCACTCCAGTATTGTCACCAAGAAAACTTAATGGTCATGTTTGAGAATTTATCACAAGCTGAGCTTGACTTTAATTATACTTTACCTTTTTAAACAGAAAAACATGATTGCCTGTGGGGAAGGCCAATAAAATCAAGATGATGGGCATGACAAAAGATTAAAACTCCACCTTGTGTCAACTCATAAAGCATTCCTATGCCTGTTATAGAGTTACCATAAACATGGGGAGGGGGAGGAAATCTGAAGGAGCAGTATGGCAGTTTAAAATTAGAAGTACATTCCAACACTTATCTTACAAAGATTGTAGTTAAGTTACTGGATCTTCTGCCCTTGAAGATCCTTACTGTATATACTTGCATATAAGCCGACTTTAGAACGCTTTTTTTTTTCCCCCAAATTTGGGGGTCGGCTTATACGCGAATAAATCTGGCTGCCCGACTTCGCGCGATGAGAACCAAGACTCTCATCGCCTTCACGGGCAGCAGCTTCGCGCGATGAGAGTCTTGGCTCTCGTCGCCTTCACCGGGCAGCGTCTAAGTCGCTGCCCGACTTCGTGCGATGAGAGCCAAGACTCTCATCGCCTTCACCGGGCAGCGGCTTCGCGCGATGAGAGCTGCCCGCAAAGGCGATGAGAGTCTTGGCTCTCATTGCACAAAGCCACTGCCCGCGAAGGCGATGAGAGTCTTGGCTCTCATTGCGCGAAGCCGCTGCCCGCGAAGGCGATGAGAGTCTTGGCTCTCATCGCGTGAAGTTGGGCAGCCAGATTTATTCGCGTATCAGCTGACCCCCAAATTTGGGGAAAAAAAAAAGCATTCACCATGGTATTTGGGGGTCAGCTTACATGCGAGTTTTTTTAAAAATCCTCATTTTGGGGCAGTTTTTAAAGGGTCAGCTTATATGCGAGATCGGCTTATATGTGAGTATATACGGTAATTGAAGAATGTGATTAATGACACCCAGCCTGTGAATGTGCTTAACTGAAAAATCTGGTTTATGACACATGCAGAATGGAGGGGGAAAACAGGATCACAGGTAATTTAAATTACGTATGCCAGAGTTGGCTTCATAAAGGTTAATACCGGACATGTTGCTCCTAATAAATCTTTTGGTTTCTTTTGAAGCTTGGCTCGAGGCTCATGATTCAATTAGGGCAATCACTAGAATCCTGACAACAACCCAACTCTTTTTTTATCTGTTAAATAAAGTTAAAAGGGTCAGGAATTCAGTTGCATGGTTGTGTCCAACAATTTGACTTTTTTTGAGCCAAATCTGCTCTACTGCACTTGTGAAGAGTGGGGGAGGTACCTTTCTTTCATTGTGAGCCCTGATGGCACAATGGTTAGAAAGCAGTTTAGCAGGCTAACTCTGCTCACTGACAGGAGTTCAAGCCTGACTGGTTCAAGATTGACTCAGCCTTCCATACTTCCAAGGTTAATAAAATGAGGATCCAGATTGTTGGGGGTAATTACGACTGAGACATTTGATGAATCTCTCCCGACATTTCGTGACACTTCACCATATATTCAGATTCACGATAACGTATTATGAAATTTATGCATTGCTTCAGTCCAATTGACTCTGAATAGTTTTCAAATACCTAAAGAGTTGTCACATAGAAGAAAGAGTGGGTTTCTTTGCTATTACTCAGAGGATGGGACCAGAACCAGTGTCAGGATTCCAGCAGTTACTCCAATTAAATCATGAGCCTCGAGCCACATTCCCAAAACTAAAAAAGATTGATTTGAAGGTAACATTCTTCATCCGGCATTTACCTGGGCATAGCCAACTCTGAGACACGTAACCCACTGTCACCCTTGATCCTGCTCTTCCCCCCACCCCTCTGGTGTATCATCCAATGAAAAACGTCCACAGCCAAGAGTCATCAATCATGCTCTCCAATTAGATTTTTGCACGGCAGAAGTTTCAGTCATCTAATGAATCTTTGAAGAAAATATGAATGGAATATACTTTTGATTCCACACTGCCACCTGCTCTTTGAAACTCCCACCCTTCTTTCTGTTGTCAACTATAAAACGTGTATACAAAATGTTTTATGAGTTGACAACCAATAGATTAAAATTGAAAGTGGGGAATATCCTCTAAGATCCCTTCTAGCTCTTTGATTCTAAGGTTGATTGTTGTTTTTCTGCTCACAGTGATGCTAAGTAAAAGATAAAACAGCATTGAAAACTCTACCAGTCATGTTCCTTTTGCTTCTCTTGCATCAAAACTGTAAGAAATGATCAGTTGCAGACCTCATTACTGAGGCAGATTAAGCACAATTTATTATGACCTATTTTTATGATGAAATAATGCATTTCTATTGTAACAACAAGGTTAAACAGGATGAAATACTGGTTTTGTCTTTTGAGGTCTTTCTGAGGAAAAAAAAGAGAAGTCTTTAAGAAAGAAGCCAACAGCTGCTGCAAGAGACATTTACTATTCCCACTGCTGAGCAGAGTTTAGTTCACAGCATAGATCTGATATTTATTTATTTATATGTTAAATTTGTATGTTGCCCATCTTGCCAAAGGTGACTCAACTACTCTCAAGATCTTCCAGGATTTCAATTCTGCCCTTAGGGTCCCATCTGTATTCTGATTCTGTTCTTCCTACAGTTTTCCCATTAATTCGGTGACTTAGGCAGTGTGTTGCAACCTTCATGAGCATTTGCTCTATTGTGTGTTATAAAAGGGAAAATCTTACATTTTCCATGCCAGGATGTTGATCAGATATTTAAAAATGCCTGTAAGGTATATTCAGAACAAGTTCTGCCCTCCTTCCAAACTGCCCACCATGGTTTGGCTACAAAAAGTTGAGCATCAGGAACTTGGCCTTGAAGCAGGAACTGTAGCAACAAGGGGCTATTCAAGTGCTGTAAGGATGACAAGGAAATTAATCTGATGGAGGGCTCAGCTGGTGCTTAATTGGCATAATGATGCAGTCTTATTTTGGAGCCTTAAAAAAAACGGATGCTGCCATTCTGATTTGGGGAAAAATGTGATGGCACACCCCCGAAGGAATTTTGAAACCTCTGAGAAAAGCAAACCAGAAATAAAAATCACATGATAAGGAATTAATTATCTGCAGGGTAGCAAAGTTATTTAGTTGCAGGGGATTATTAAATACAGTGTTAGCTGCAGAGGGGATATTAGATGCACTGTTTATTCTTGCTAAGTTGCACAGACAAATTTGGAATATTTTTGCCATGTCTTGGGTATAGTTACAAGGGGATGCAGTGGCTCAGTGGCTAAGATGCTAATCTTGTTGATCAGAAAGGTTGACAGTTTGGCAGTTCGAATCTCTAGCACAGCGTAATGGAGTGAGCTCCTGTTATGTCAGCCTTCAAGATCTTCTCCTGTCACTTTGCATCTTTCGGCTGTCATAAGAAACGGGGGGGAGGGGAGGAAGGGATAAGTCTGGGAAGTGAGCTGGAGGCGTTACATTTTTCTGTTGTGTAAATGGGGGAGGGAGCATACAATAGAGTTAGGTTTCTATTTCTCGCTTAGCTTTCTTTTCTCTGCGCAACTGCAACCTGTTATCAAAGTATGCCAAGGTCAACGGACAGAGGCCTCATCATCACCTGAAGATGCCCACATGATCATATTCACAACTTCTAATTGGAAGTTTCGTCTGAACTATTGGGGGTGGGAACACTTCCATCACTTTGTATATGTGAATTACGCGCCTAATTTCTCAGATTCAGAATTCTCTGATTGCTACCACTTCACTTTCAGTAAAAGATAACTTTTCTCTAACTTAAAGAGTCTGCATATTTCTTTCTTGGATTTTGAATGGAGCACTACTTGACATGTTACTTGTCCCAGCTTCTGCCAACCTAGCAGTTTGAAAGCATGTAAAAATGCAAGTAGAAAAATAGGGACCACATTGGTGGGAAGGTAATAGTCTATGGCAATTAGTCATGCCGGCCACAAGACCATGGAGACATCTTTGGACAGCACTGCTCTTTGGCTTTGTAATGGAGATAAGCACCACTCCTCGAGCTGGAAACAACTAGTATGTATGTGCAAGGGGAACCTTTACCTTTAGGCATAGTTAAAGACTGTGAGATACTTATGAAAAGATGTTGAAAGAGGTGAAGGAGGTTTTGTTTTAATAATGTAATCTTTTAAGGTTCTAGACCAGAAAGCTCAAGTGTAGTTCCCCAGAAATGTCAAGAGCTGCTTAAATTTCAGTTGAAAGTTTAAGTTTAATGTATGTGCAGACCTTTCAGAAACTATTATATTATAAAAAGAATGTCCACAGCAGGAATCCAAAAAGTCAAAAGGAGTAACTGCAACCTCACAATTAATAAAAAGGAGCAGGGCTTTGATCATGCTGTTTTTACATTTTTGACACCCATGGATATCCCTGAACTCCAGTTTGCCTAGCAGTTCACTTTAGGGTAGCCCTACAAAAGTTTCCATCAGTTTCATGGTCAGAGCAGCTAGGAAAATTGTTTCTCAGAATGTCTCCAAGGAAAGAAGATATTCTCCACTTAGAAGTTAATCCCTAACTGATTGCTGTTAAAAAGTTCATTGGGATGACTTTCTTTGTAATTTTTTCCCTTTGGGTTTAATTAAAGTAGGGAAAGCCCAAAAAGGCTGCATGAGGCTCAAGACATATTTTTACAACGCAAAAACATACTTTGCCACTGGATAGTCAAGAACAAAACCATTACATTTTACCATGAAAATGTCCTTAGAACTCTTCTCCCAAGAATTTCTAAAAGAAGAATTCTCATTCATCCAACTGTGTAAGATTTGCAGAAAAAGAGCAGGAAAATTCTCTCTCTGTCATTTATTAAGTTTCCCCCAGCTACTGTATAAACCGGTCCTTTTTATCACATTGGGTCCTTTTAAGCCAGAAGGATAATAAGGTGAGTAGCATTTCGTGACACTGTATATTTTTTCATTACACAGTCTTGTGAATGTTTAACCAACACATATTTTGCTTGCCTGTTTTAAATGGTTGCAGTGCCTCACATTTGCAACAAATGCTTTATAACTGTTTAAGCAAACTCTCCTCAGTTTTGCAGACTGCTTAGTCCACCTTATGTTGAACAGTCAATCAACTCAGCAGCTATATTTCAAGGAGTTAGAGATGTATTTGGTCTGAAGGGATGGAAAAGAGAAATAGGATGGACTCACATCACAGTGTTGGGTAAATGGATTTATCCCATACGTCTATTGATATTAGGTTAAACAGAAGTTTAAAAAAGGAAAATTGAACACTGGAGATGGAAGACTGGTAGTATAATGTGGCAAGTCATTTAATCTCTTTTTTATTAGAGCCTTCAGCAGACACTCAGCCTATAGGAAATGGATACCCACATTAAGTCTTATCCAGATTTTAACATTTTTTAAAAACTCTGTACATTTTATTCATGTTTTAAGAATAAAATACCAAAAAAGAAAAAGAAACACACACACCACTATCCCTGGTACATTATGCAATGTAGAGAGAAAACCTAAAGGTGTTATAGTGATTGAAATAAACTAAATATGACAAAAAAAGAGAAAATATAAATAATATAAAATTAAGTCCTTAAACTTGTTAAATCTGCAGCATACAGAGACATTTTAGAATATGTAGTTTTTAGAACAAAGAGACTTTTCAAAAGTAGAGAACAGAACCATATCCTGGATCCATTACTTAAGATCAGGAATTTTTTTTCCTTTGCCATGCCCCATACTTGATAGATTCATAAAATGAGGAAATCCATATTTTATGAATAGAATTCAATATCCTACTTAGATCCTTAACTAAATATTTTTCACAAAATTTATGTAGATATAGATGATAATTAGATAGGTAGGTATGTAGATAGATAGATAGATAGATAGATAGATAGATAGATAGATAGATAGATAGATAGATAGATAGATAGGGATTTGAAATCAAAAGAAGGCTATAGCTGTATAAGACTAATTCATGTTATCACATTTCTTATAATGCCCACATAAAAAATCCATCCCCTTTTTACAAATCTTAATAGTGTTGAATTGAAGGAGGTGGTCTCATGTGGCTTTGGACAAATTCAGTTGAAGATAGGTAAAACTGTGTTCTATGTTTAAATTTGCTGGTTTCTCAGCTACAGTAATAATATTCCTTAAGTCGGTGTCAGTAGAAACTTGTTTATTTATTGTATGATTGATTTATATTCCACTATTCATCCAAAGGTTCAATATAGCTTACAACAGGATTGCCTTTTTTCAGTGTCCCTTAATCGTAACTCAGTGAGATGAGTTAAGCTAGGAGAGAATGTTTAGTTACCCAGTAAATTTCCAGGCCTGCAGGTGAATTTGAACCTGGGTCTCCCAAATCCTAGACTATTTCCTTAATTAATGTGCCAGAATAACTTCATTGAGCAATAAAAGGTTGAGAACTGATACCAGGCTAGGGGTTTTCTTTGCAACTATATCTCTTCCCTGCTGATTGCTCCATGAAGCAAATTGAAATCTTGCTTAAGGCCCTGTCACATCGGCCGACGGATGCAAAATGTATGTAAAAAGGACACAGCGGATGAGAAAATGTTCCATCCATTATTATCCACTCTCAAACGTGCCCCAAATTTGCATAAAGAGAACGGACAACAATGGAAAGGAACGG
>BHFT01049500.1:0-27340 GCA_004320025.1 Laticauda laticaudata | reverse complement strand
GTTTCAGAGCTGTCCCAACTTCAGCAGCTTTAATGGCTGCCTCTTTGCCACTGGCAAAAAGAGCTTCTCCTGGATCCACCAGGGACTTTGCGGTATCCCTGGGACTGACAGGATGCGCTCTTTAGATTCACCATCTCTTTGGGACAATTTAGATCCGTTTGGACTGTCCAGGAGCAAAGATATTGGCAGAAATCTCAGACATCCAAGATCTCATGCCGTATTGTTGCGATGCCAACTCTGCCCTCCCAAAACCTTAATCCAATTTTTGCATTTGATAAATTTCATATATTTCACATCAGATCACTGAATCAAAGTAACTCGGGCATTTTGGAGAAGACAGAGAAGTATCTGAACTGATTTGGAAGCATGCAATTCACATAGATTTTAAAACTGGACTTTATTTATTTATTTATTTTTTAAATACATTTTAAAATTTTGTTTCAATTTGAAAATGGGTAAGCACATTTTGAATAAGATGTTACTCTAACACAGATGTCACTAGCTTCCTTAAGGCATGGTTGGATGGAGTTCATGAGGTTCTAAAAGAGAGAGGCAAAAATTTTTTAAAAAAAGTTACTGTACGAACATGGTAAGAACAAAGGTGACCAGACAGGTAGACCAGACAAGAAACATGACCAGAAAACTTGTGCTACTCTTTTTTTTTTTTTTTTTCAAAGTTACATAAATCATAATCTTGCAATACAGAGGAATTATTGAGTCTATCATCCTCATCTCTATAACTGTCTGGTTTGGTTCTGCAACCCAACAGGACAGACACAGACTTCAGAGGACTGCAGAAAAAAACAATTACTACCCACCTGCCTTCAGTTGAGGACCCGTATACTGCACGAGTCAAAAAGAAGGCTGTGAAAATATTTACAGACCTCACATCCCGGACACAAACTGTTTCAACTCATTACCTCAAAACGACGCTATAGAGCACTGCACACCAGAACAACTAGATAACAAGAACAGTTTTTTCCCTGAAAGCCATCACTGCTAAACAAATAATTCCCTCAGCACTGTTCAACTATTTACAAAGTGTACATTACTATTACTGTTAATCTTCTCACCACTCCTCATCACCCATCCCCTCCCATTTGACTGTTTCCTAGTATGATTTGATTGTTGATTATACCCTATGACTATCATTAAGTGTTGTATGTTATGATTCTTGATTCTTAATGAATGTACCTTTTCTTTATGTACACTGAGAGTATTTACACCAAGACAAATTACTTGTCTGTCCATTTTACTGCCCAAATTACTTGTCTGTACTTATCTTTCAGGTATTAACCAATAAACTTTAAAATGTGTACCAAATAAAATTATCTCCCTTCCCCGATGGAAAAACAATGATGCTTATAGCTGACAGTGCAGAATTTAAAACACAAAACAAGCCATCTATTCTAGGAGATGTCAACTCTGATGTTTCTCTCTGTGAGGAAACCTTGGGTGACTGAAATTCTTCATTGTGGGCTCTTCACATTTATAGTAATGTATTTTCTGTCTGTTTTCATGTCTGGAGGAAAGTATGTTAATAAGAAGTGATCTCACACCTCCAGCTTTATGTTTACCTAAGCAGTTGCTCCCTGCACATACTGCAATGCAAAATAGTTTCAAGGCAGTTCTATCTTCCCCCCTCCAGAACAGGGGTCACCAACCTTTTGGACCTCAGGGACCATCAAACTCATAATTTTAAATCCCATGGACCAGAGAACCTGGGAAAACCCCAAAAAAGTCTGCAGGAAAATTCCCCACTCTGTTTTCCTACTGATCAATCATTCTTTATTTGGGATTGCAGAATACCATCTCCAGCTCCATTCTCTGCGGGTGGCAGGGTGGGGGAGAGAGAGACTTTTGGCTTCATGCAAGAAAGCAGCAGAAGCAGCAGAAGTCTTTCTCTCCCCCAAAATCTGCCAGAATGAATCTTTGTGAGACTTGTCGCTCTGGCTCAGCTTCCTGGAGCAGGATGCCTTGAGAGGTCCCAAAGACTCTAAAGACCACCTCAAACCCCCTCTCTTTCTTTCTGAAAACGACGAAAGGAACACACGTCGGTAAAGCAGAAGAAGAAGTGGAAAGAAGCAGCCTGGTGGCCAGGTGAGGTTCATGGGATGAGTGGGGCAAGTTCCCCCCTCTGCCCTTTCTCCCTTCCCCTCACTACCTCATGTTGTTCACAATGCAAGCGACACAAGCCTTATGTTCCTGCAGGCCACGTGGGTGGTGCAGCCTTGTGTTCCTGCGCAGCCTGGATTAATTGCTTTGGGAGTAACATTTCTCTGCAGACCACCAAATTTTTTCCCACATCACCAGTTGTCCCTGGCCCACTGCTTGGTGACCACTGCCCCAGAAGATAAGAGTGGTGACCTTGACAGAAATAGGCACAAACTGATGCAAAGTGATATGTGAAACATTACTGGGAAACAAGATATATTTGGAAGCCATTGCAGCAAACTCCTCTTTGATACACTGAAATATAAGGAGAGGATATATTGCAGATTTTGTTATTTGTATCCTATCTCAAGAATAGTAGAGTTCAATTTCCAGCCTGATTTACTAAGTGATACTCACACCATCCTACTCATGCAGGAAAATCATTCATCAATTGCTGCCTCCCAAAGTTGTCCTTAGAGGAACACTATGAGCCTCTCTGATAGTGAATTTCACATGAATGGCAGTAGATATGCTGATCCCAGGCTGCTTCTCTTAGATCTGAAGTAGGCATTGAAATTTTTTTTTTTTACAGTTCTAGTTATAGGAATATTAACTTCTCCATATTCCTATGGAAAGAACTTAAGAAGAATATGTGATTCACAACCTCTGGATGAAGAGAAGCACTTCATCAGAAGTGAGCTCTTGTGTGTGATGTAGGAAGAAGGATGTAGGCTACCATGGGAGTCCAGGAGTCTTCAATTTTATGTTTCCAATGGGAATATCAATATTTTGGAAGATTGAAACCATTCTTTCATGAGGTCAATATTTTTATCACAGGAGAAGAAGAAAAGGGCTGCACCAGCATCATCCACTAAGATTTTTCCGCGCAACTAAGAATGTCCACATGGGAAATCTGCTAAATCACTAATGCTAAAACACCTTAATCTTAGTTCAGTCTGGCTATAAGATGGAGGCTCTGTTGCAATGAACCAAGTAGATAATGAGAAATCATCATATCACATCTATAAAGACATATACAAGAACTATTGTAAATATTCCTTATAAATACATAGATATTTAAGGCCCTGTCCCACTGCACTTACGGATGCAAAGAGGATGTAAAACGTTAAAAAAAGCTTGCCATCCGTTGGAAAATGCTATGCATCCGTTGTGTACTCATTGCATATGTGTTTCATACGCTCTATCCGTCAAGGATCCGTCCACTGCGATTTCATCCATTCAAGAAGTTTTGAGCTGCACAAAACTTTGTGAATGGAAGAACTTTCCACCGTGTACGATGTAAATCTGCGACATACGAGCAACAAATGTTCTATGTCCGTTTATCATCAATTAAACGTCCGCTGTATCCTCTCTGCATCCTCTGGGCATCCTCGCAACTCACATCCGCTGCAGCTGAAAACGGAAAGAGGGAGGAAACAAAAGGTACACGGAACGTCTACACAGCGTTAGTAGCACGGAAATAGAAAGGATGCGCAGTGAACGGTTTGCATCCGATATACATCCGCGCGGCATCCCCTTTCTTTCCTTTAGGCGTATGTGATGCATCCGCTTCATCTGCTGTCATCCGCTAGGCTTCCTATGAACATCCATTTAACATCCCCGCTACATACTACCCACGTCCATTCTTTTCTGTTCTTTTCTGTTCTGTTTATGCAAATTTTCACCACTTTTTGAAGGGGATGACAACGGATGGAGCCACCCCCGAAATTTTGCTCGTCCGCTATGTCCTTTATGCATACATTTTGCGTCTGTTGGCCAGTGGGACCTAGCCTTTAGAAGAAGGCATATGCCTTCTGTTACCTAATATGCCATCTTCTAGATGACAATATTCAGGGGTTTCTGGGGAGAAACATTAGTTTAAGTCCTAAAAACCAATGTGTAAAGTATGAGATTTAGAGTGGGAAGCTCATTGTGTTGTTATTTCTCCTCTCAAGGTTCTTGTGAAGACAAAATGGAAGGACTATATAACTGACCTGAATGTATTAGGGGAAATGTTGGATGTAAAAGTCACAAATCAGTCTCTTGTGCTGAGTTGCATCTGATGGACAGAAGTGGTGGGGCTAAAATAGTGGCACAATTATGTAGTCAAAGTCCTGCCTTTTGCAACTGCACAGAAAAATAGAGAAAGATCTTTTGTCATGGTGGTTGCAATTGCCATTTTGGCCCTTTACCAATTGTTGAAGATGTCCCTGCCAACATCCAATGAAAACTCTCTGTTTCTAGTCTAATTCAAGCCGTGGGTTTCTACTAAATCTTTTTTTGTTTTACTAAAGCATTCTGTAGTGACTGAAGCATAGGCCTCAGATAGGCTAAACTACTTTTTTGGAAGCCACCTTATCAACAAGCATAGAGTGCAGCAATTATTTCAGCAGCATATTTTGGATGTCATGAAAGGGCAGGTTATGGCAGTTTAATTTACTAGGGCTATATTTTTACTGCCAAGGAGGAGAGAAGCAGTTAATTTTCTCACTAGTGCATAAGCGCCTACTGTCCCTGTCCTATCATTTCTTTTATTTTTCTTATATGTATCCATGTATTCATAACTATGTTTTTACTTATACCTATTATCTTGTAAGCAATTGACAAACCAAATAAATAAAATAATAGGACAAGCCTCAGGTAGTTTGCACAGTATGGCTGGGGGCATTATTTGATGTTCTGCCTTGGGGCATCAAAATATCCTTTACCACCTTTGCTTTTCCTTATATGTTCCAGGCCACACAGTTGAAAGCCACATTTGCATAGTACACAAACAGGCACACACAGTGAGCATCCTTCTACATGGTATGTACAAAGTGACTGAAAAATTTTACCATGGTGATTTTTCAACTGACGGGGAAACTAATGGGCTCTATTATAAGCATTTAATCAGTGCCAGTTTCTAAATGTGCTAAAGAGATAAAAGATGGATTGGTCTAAATATATCAGATCTATAAAATTAGAATGCGAACTAAAACAGGAATGTGGTGTTAGTTTTCTATAAAGGGAGCACTGCTGAAAAGTGGGAGATGTTGGGAAGATTGCAATTAGCAGGGCAAAATAAAACATATGTGTACAGGGAGTGGGTGAGGAAGTGAAGAGAGAACATATTGAAATCCGATTAGCTTTTTCACAATAGATTGTGAGGTAATTCACTTGCATGAGATATAGAGTTTTGAGTGAAATGTATGCATGTGTGCATACATTATTATACACACCCTTATGGTTGTAGAAATCTGTGTAGGTGTTTAAATTGTTCTCTTTGTTTTCCTGCAGAAATGATGAATACAGTTATAGCCCTCATGTCAAAAGGAAGGACAGTGGGAGACATTAGCTGATATGCTTTTTAGAGTAGATGCTAAGCCATATGCAGGAGACTGCAAGAACCTGAAAAGAAATTAAACCAGACTTGCCTGTTGGTTGCTCTACTTTAAGAGATTAAGATAGTTGTCTTATTCTACTGTAAGGACATACTGCATCACTATCACTATTAATCTTCTAATCATTCCTATCACCCATCCCTTCTCACTTTTATGACTGTAACTTTGTTGCTTGTATCCAATTTATGTTGACTGTTTCCTAGTATGATTTGATTGCCTATTTGTACCCTATGACTATATTAAGTGTTGTACTTTATGATTCTTGATGAATGTATCTTTTCTTTTTGTATACACTGAGATCATATGCACGAAGACAAATTCCTTTTGTGTCTAATCATACTTGGCCAATAAAGAATTAATTAATTCATTAATTCATTAATTCATTTATTCATTCATTCATTCAATGCTGAAATGTTTGGGCAATATCCTACACATTGATCAAGGATGGCCAGATAAATCATCATTTTACTTGAAGCTATATTGCAAGGATAGCATTATCTGCTACTCTCAAATGATGCCAGTAGTGTCTTTTCCAGGAGCCCAAATCACGCCTGCAGTCCCCATCTTGATTCTCTGCATTATACTGTATCATCTAGTCCAGGTGTGTACAACTCCTGGGCTGTATCCCACTTCTGGACTGCGGCCTGTTTCAAAAAGGGATGGGCAAGCATGTTTGTGCGCGAATCTCCTTCATGTGAGTAGACGTTGCTTTAGTAGGAGGCACTCATGTTCAGAGCTCCACTTGTACAAGTGAAGGATGCTCATGTGTGAAGCTCCATTCATGCTAATGGAGCTTCGCATGCGAGCACCCTGCTTGCATGAGAGGAGCTTCATGTGCAAGTACAAGCACCCTCTGCTCATGCACGAATTGCCCTCCGCTCAAGCACAAAGCTCCATTGGTGTGAGTGGAGGGCCTGCACATTCCCTCCCTCCCTCTCGCACTGGAAAGGTTGAGGACTGCTGATCTTGTCTAGTACTTCTCAACTTTTCCAAGTTTAAGATGTGTGGACTTCCACTCCCAGCATGCTGGATGGGGGATGTGGGTGTGTTCCCACCCACTGATCATAAAATTGCCAAGGCTGAGAAATACTGATCTACCCCTAATTTCCAAAGTTCTATCAGTGATGAATTCAGACTTCAGTTAGAATGATTAGTTTCTCTCGTAGCTTGCTAATAGAGGTGGAAACAAGAGGAATGTTGGCTAGTGGCTGAAACAAGAAGGGAAGTCTGAACAGGAGCAGGGAAAAAAAAAGGATGCCCCTCACAGTTTTGCTCAGTCATTAATAATTCAACACTCATTCATTGCCATGGGAAAAATTAGGTTCTCCCTTTAAATTGGCATTGGCTACAATTAAGGTAGAAAGTGCTACTTCTTTTGTTTTTTGCTCCTCCAAGAGGAAGGATCAGACTGAGTAGCCATGAAATACAAGCGTGTAGGTAGGAGAGAAAGATCACAATGATGGTTGGGTGGTTTCTAAAAAAAAAGATTGGACCTTCATTATGGAGATGCTCAAACTCTGGTTTTCTGGGAACTCAGTAACTTGGTCTCAGTAACTTGGTCTTTTCCCTTCCAATTTTATCAATCTCACTGTAATTTCTAGATAGGGAAACTTCCATTGACCCACAGACTCAAAATCATTATGTACAATCTGACGTTATGTACCATGTAAGGTCCTCATCCCAACATGGTGCTAAGACAGTTAGTTCTCTGTTGGGTGAATAACCAAGGGAGAAATGATAAGAGATGAGCATATAACTGTATGACCATAGCACATTGAATCACAAACATTTCTGTTCCCATGCCAAACAGCTTACACAATATGGGAATGAACAAGCTGTTGGAATTACACTATGATCAGTCGTAATGCATATGATAATAATGGGAACTCATTTGTCTCGTGAAAGGGATTATATCATAGTGCTCTTTTAATGTTACAACATATTACATTGTAATTGCCTCCTTTATATGAATTGATTCATGCCATACAGCTCAAACTAATCAGAGATCTTGGTAACATTTTTGTCAAAAAGCAGCAACTGCATTAATTGTATCTCAACATTCTTCTTCAGCAAGACTACATGGAATAGCATAAATCTAATACATTATGCTAGCCCTTTGCCTTTTTGATGGTTATACATAGATATTTTTCAGGAAAGGAAAATCTGGGAATATCTGGGTTTTCATGTTTGTGAAAAATGTATGACAGACCTGATAATCTATCTTTTTTCTTTCTTCACACCCCAAAATGCTGCAGAGAAACAGGATGGTCAGATAATTCAACTGTACTGTAAAAGGTGGGGCACTTAAGCTATGGACAATTTAAAAAACCCATTTTCAGAGGCTGGTTCAGATATTTTTCTGAGGAAGGATAAATTATTAGCTTTCATCCTTCTGTTATTCACAGGCAATGAAAAACTCAATTCCCCAAAGAGATCCTGGTGAGAATATTTGTTAGGGACCTGCTGGATTACATCTCTAGATTACCCCCTCCTTAGGTATAAATGAAATAGCACATTGCATAATGAAGGAAAGAAAATCAAAATCATCACCTAGTTCCTAGCCCTTTATTCCAAGGAAAATGCTGACATCTAGTTTTGCAGGCAACGTGAGTTCACCTTAACACAAGATAATACTGTTAGCATGGAAATCTATTCCTGTTCTTGCCAGGTTTACTTTTCCATGAAGACACACAAGGGTATTGTTTACGACACAGTAAATCCAGCTTGGAACACTTGGCCTTCTCTGTGACACTTAACAGCACACAAGGCGAAACTCGCCCCAGCCATAACTCAAGTATTGTCACTGCTTCGGGCTTAATTACAAAACACTAAAACATGAAATAACAAAAAATAATGATGGGAATAAAAACTTGTGAGATAAAATATTGTATAACTAAGATGTGAGATAGGAGGTGGAGTAGAATACCATGTCTGGTGAAAGGTCCCAAAATAAACCCATGACTTATGGTGAACCATAAGCTTTGGGTTGTTTCATGCAAGAATGAAATACAAATTGTGCCTTAATTTAAAATTTAGAAGCAGAAAAGAGTGAATAATGTTTATACTATAATCTATGGATTATGTCTACTGGGTTAAAAAAATACTGCTATCAACTGATTTTGCAAAACTGAATACAATACCAGGTTGAAGGGTTTTTGATGCTCTCTGAGTTTGGTTGGTTTCTTGCAGGTGTTTCATTACCCAAATTAGGTAACATCATTGATGTTATTTAGTTTGGGTAATGAAACATCTGCAAGAAACCAATCAAGCCCAGAGAGCACCAAGGACTCCCTCAGTTCAACCCTGAGCTACAAAAATATTATTTTTTATTGGTAGAAAAATGTACGCTAATATGAAAGTGCTTTCAGAATGCTTTCAGAACACTAATGCTGATCTGAATCTGAATTACTTTTCTGCTTAACTGGCCTCCACCCAAAGGAGATTGAGATCGTTTGGAAGTAATTTCCTCACATTACACTTGAAAAGTAGAGAACAGAAGCAATAGCTCTGAATGAATGGAGACACTCAAATGATTTATTTCTTGTTCCTTGCAATTTCATTGGAGGATAGAATTTAAATAAATATTGCAATCAATTATAATATTTAAATACAAAAATGTATGTATTTATTTAAATTTATATGCTGCCTGGTGCCCAAAAATTGTGGGCAGTTCACAAATAAAAAAAACTAGAAACAAGAAAAGAATATTTGGGAATGAAATACTGGGTTTGTCCATACTATGACTTAAACATTTTGATTTATGCCATCTAAATGTCCCAAATAAACTCAACTAATATATCCAGAATATATATTATGTATATGCGTACAGATTAACAGAATTGGTAGGGACCTTGCATGTCATCTAGTCCAACCCCCTGTCCAAGCATGAGACCCTACACCATTTCTGACAAATGGCAGCCAATCACTTTTTGAAAGCTCCCACAACTTCCAAAGGCAAGTGTTCCATTGTTTGATTGTTCTCACTGGCAGAACATTTCACTATATTCCCAGGGTACATAATATAAAAGGGAAACTGCATCAATATTTCACTTCTGGTGGACTTGAATAGAAAGAGTGTGAACATCTTTCACAACATAGTATCCTCCTGGGCCACCTGCAAAGGTTGGGAGTTGGTGGAACGTTAGAGTGGTTCTGTTTTTACCTGATTGGGTGGGTTGAATTGGTGGTAACAGAAGAGGAGAGGTTAGGCACTCCCTTATGAGGTACATCAGAGCTCATTCTTTCTTCAGTTCTGTTTCACATCTACTTGAAGCTGTTGGGGGAGGTCAACTGCTGATGAAGAATGAGGTGTCATCTGTGTGCTAATGTTACCCAATTATGTAGCTACACCCTAGACCAAATGGGGATGCAGTAGAATTCTGGTTTAATAGTTGGAGAATATGAAGGCATAAATGGCGAGAAACAGGATCAGATTCAAACTAAGTAGTGAGAGAACAGGCCCAGCAGAGGACCCATAGGTATTAATACCTGTTGCTGGAATAACAGGTGAAAGCTCTGGCCAGGGGGCTCTGACTGGCTAGCATGCCAGTTGTGGCATTATCTGGAACAGGGTGCTCTGAGAATGGTCAATCATTTTCTTGTCATGATGGCTATTGTAATTCATGCTACAGTATCTGGGGCTGTCATGAAGAACTCATATAAACTTCAGATGATCCAAAAGGGAGTTGCCTGCAAACTTATCATTGTCATGTTATTTATACGCTGGGAGTTGCATGGGTTATTGGTATGTTTAGTATTGAATTGTTCTCCTTTGGGAGTTGCATGAGTTACTGGCATATTTAATTCTGAATTGTTCTCCATTGAACAGCCCACATACAGACTCTTATAGAAGATTTTGCCAATGCTTAAGAATCTGAGGGAAGAATACCACAGGATGCATCTTTTATTACATTCTTGGAGAGGGTTGAAATTACTCTAGGGAGGAAGAGGGGGGAGCAAGAAACAATGTCATTAAAAACAGAGGTTAAAAGGAAATGAAACATTAACTGTGTTAAGAGGACAATGGTTCACAGGTAAACAGCATATTGTAAAGCTAACTTGGAGGTTGTGGGAACTTTTTCAAGAATTGCATTGAAACCTACTTAGCAGGATCTTTGCTAAGCAATTTAGCAAGCTTTGTATGCAAAGAGAATCCCAAGAGAATGACTGTAATAACCATGGAAGTGAAACACGTAAATTATTGCTTTTTCTTTCTAAAAAACTCATGAATTCAAAACAACTCCTTAGAAAGGGAGGAAATGTCCCTTCCATCAATTTTAGCTTTCTTGTTTAATTTGTTTTACTGTCATCAAAATCTAAAAAAGAAACCATTTTGTTTTAATGAAGTAGGAGGTTAGGAGTAGCATAAGCAACCAAGCGTAATAATCAGCTAGAATATGAACAAAGTAGCCAGTTTTAGCAAACAATAGCTTTGCATATTAGGACAATTAAAAGGATGGGGCAAGGGAAAACTAAGATTAAAAGCCCTGCCAAGTGATACATAGTTGTTCATATATTGACAGACATCTACTTTGCACCTATGTCTGATTGTAATATTTTTAAACTTTTTAATTAGGAAAAAGTGGCCATACTGCAAAGTAAAACAAGAACCTCTATTATCTTTATTTCCCAAAATGGTTTGGGAGTTTGCATAGCTGTTTTTAAGAAGAGAAATAAAAATGCTCTGGCTGCAGAAGAAAGTGTTCATTTATCTGCCTATTTATGGAAAAATAAGAAGATAGGTAGTATGGAGTATTCTGGCACCTATAAGTGTTACATGTAGTCTGTCTTCTGTAAATGGCTGATTAATGTCTAGTTATAGCCATCACAAAATTCCATTTTATGACAGAGTTCATAATATACCCTCAAAGTTCCAGATGCACCTATTAGACTAGAGGCAGGGATGGGATTCAAATTTTTTAACAACCAGTTCTGTGGGCGTGGCTTAGTTGGTGGGCATGGCTTGGTGGTCATGTGACTGGGTGGACATGGTCAACTTGACATCACTCACAAGGGGTGCTTCTTCTCGGCTGTCCTCTCATGATAGTGGGGATGCTGCAACAGTCGTAAGTATGAAAAACGGTCATAAGTTACTTTGTTCAGTGCCATTGTAACTTTGAATGGTCACCAGTTTTAGACTAAAACTCAGAAAGGGTTTGTAAACTCACGTTTGAATGTCAGTCTTTCTAGCTAGCCAAAAAGCCTTGCTGAATGTCACTCATCTTGGTTCCTTTTCATTAAAAGCTCCTTTCTGGCAGCTCTGCTTCATTATTCAATTATTTCTTCATAGTGCTGATCATTGCATGCGGCTGGAAGTATTTCCAGTGAAATATTTCCTCCCAACAGCAGTGTAAAAAGCTTAAAGTAACCCTTCCCCTTTAAGAAAGTACCAGCAAAATAAAAAAACACGTCCTTTTCCTAAGTCTAAGCATACTGCCAAGAATGTAATAAGGATGATAAAAACAAAAGGAGATTTCTTCCAACAACTGGTTCTCTGAACTGCTTAGAAAGTTAGCAACCGGTTCTAATGAATAGATGAGAACTGGTAGAATCCCATCCCTGACCAGAGGTGTTAAACTCAAGGCCTATGGGCCAGATCCCGCCCACAGGGTGCTTAGATCTGGCCCGCAGGGCCAAACAGCAAAGGACCGGCCCCTGGTGCCTCAGCCAGTGAAAATGGAGCTTGGGTGGGCCACATGCAAGCTCCATTTTCACTGGCAGAGCACTGCAGGAGGCCCTGACAGAAGTGATGTTGAGCTGGCCATGCCCACTGTGGCCATGCCCCCCCCGACCCCTTCCCCAAGGTCAAAGACAACTCTGATGTGGCCCTCAATGAAATCAAGTTTGACATCCCTGTACTAGACTACAAAGATTTTCAGTGTCAGATGTAGGCAGTGGAGTTCCTGTAAACAATCCGTCCTAGAGAAGACTGTGGTTAGAGTGGCCTTGTTTCTGATAGTACTCAACTAGATGCCTATAACCTCAGATAATACCCTTCTCCTATTTGGCATTCAGTGCTGCAACTGGGACTTGACCTGCACAAACATTTTGAACAATAACCTTTCCACCCTGTTCAGAATTTCAGCCATTCTATTACTTATGTTGTCCTCCAGAATTCTCTTAAGTTGAAAGAACTGAAATATAGCATTTGTTGTCTCCTGCATGTCCAATTTTCTATGTTCTTTTTCTAACTGCCATCCTATTTTCAGTAAGCCTTTAGGATATATCTTAAATTAAATGAAGGTAGCTCTATAAATCTCGGTGTTCTTTATAAGCGTCCTATCTCAATATCTACACTGGACATCTGAGTTTCACATTAAAGAGAGAGGTAATACCTCTGAATCTGGAGATTCCACTTATCCATTGATAGACTTGCCTCCTCTAAAAGTAAATTTGGTTGATGTTTTAATTTAACATTTGTTAAATTAAAAGGATAGGCAGGATAGGATAGGCAGGCATGCTTTGAAAACTGAACTGTAATTATAATAGCTAAACCCTTCTAATAACAAAAATGTATAGAAAAACTTACAATGTTACTAACGCTTCTTACAAACTGCCTTAGATACATGAATTTATTAGCAAAAGAATCTGTGCTGCAGAATTCAGGGAACAGTTTTCCATCAAACAATTAGAAAAGCAGACATGCCTGAGATGATATTTATTCAGAGAAGGATTTTTCTCCTCTGGCCAAATATTTCCTTCTTTAATTTACATTTGTAACAGTACCTCAAACAGGATGTGTTTTATTTCATGCTAGTTAAGGCCATTTGCTGTCCATGCTGATCAGGCATGCATGATTACCCTGTAGATTAAAATGAAGGAATTAATTGTCATCTTAATTACTTACAACTTTTAATTAATACTTGCAAGGGCAACAAAAGGTTCCTGAATTCAAAATAAGCTTCCTAATCTATTTCTTTACCATGTCTTTTTATCTAACCATCGATAAAATAAATCCCATATCATATAAAATTGTTTGCTTTCTTGTACTCTGATTTCAAATGTCAATTTACTCATTTCGGCCCAGTCCATGATTTTCTTCATAATTTCCTCCTGCATGGGTATTTTTTCATCTTTCCAATTCTTTGCAAATACAATTCTAGCCACTGTTAAAACATTTACAATCAAATATTTCAAATCTTTACTGTATATTTCAGGTATAATTTCCAATAAAGATATCTCAGGTTTAAAATCTATGTTTTGTTTTATCATTTTTTCCAACCATGTGTGGATTATAATCCAGTATCTTTTTGCATCCAAGCATGTCCACCACATATGGTAATATGAACCAGGTATTTGATGACAATTCCAATATTTATCCAATTTATTCTTGAACATTCTCTCAATTCTCATCGGGGGTAAGTTCTACCTGTTAAACATCTTGTACAAATTTTCTTTATATGCAGTTGTCATTGTCATTTTATAATTTTGAGACCACAATTTTTGTCATTTATTATTTATAATAATATAATAAATAATTAATATTATATTAATAATAATTAATTAATAAATAAATATAATAAATAATATAATAAATAAGATAATAAATAATTATCATTTATTATTGTCATTTAAGTCAATCCCATTTCCAAATTTCCCCCCCCAAGCAATCATCATTTCTTTAACTTGTTCTTCCTCTAATTTAAACTCCAGCAAATGTCCATAAAGTTTTAAAATTACTTTTTCATCAGTACCTGTCAAAATTTTATCAAAGTCAGTCAACTTATCATAGATACCTTCTGTTTTAATATCTTTATCAAATCTAGATTGTATTTGCAAATATGAATACAGGCCACTTGTTGAGCTTCCAAATGTGATCATGTGACTGCAGAGGGGAGCAGACTTATATGGAAATACTTTTTGGGGATCCTTCATAAGTTCAAATAGTCACTAAGTGATTGGTTTAAAGTCCAGGACAGTAATATCTAGCCTTCCTTGATTGGACAAAGTGATTTAGAGAACTTTTCAATTACATTCCTGGAGGAATCATGCTATCTTGACCAGTAGTGGGATTCTAATTTTTTTACTACCGGTTCTGTGGGAGTGGCTTGTTGGGTGTGGTGTGGCTTGGTGAGCATGGCTTGGTGGGCATGGCAGGAGAAGGATATTGCAAAATCCCATTCTCTCCCCACCCCACTAACCTGCTTTCCAGCTCCATTCTCCTGTGCAGGGCAACAAAAGACCCAGCTAATCAGCTGGGACTCGGGAGGCAGAGAAGAGGTGGGGGTGGAGCCAGTCAGAGGTGGCATTTGCCGGTTCTCTGAACTACTCAAAAGTTCTGCTATCAGTTTTCCAGAACTGGTCAGAACCTGCTGAATACCACCTCTGATCTTGATGTATTTTAGGATGATTTAGATTGAGTTACAGAGTTTAGAGTGGTTTGATCAGTATGATGGAAATCCTGTGAAGAAATTTATTTATATTTGCTCCTTTGAATACATTTGAACTGAACTGAGGGGACTAAGCTTTTTTATGGCTTTTGAAAGGCTATAAAAACTCTATTTTACATTGTTACAAAGGGTAATTTAAATTTAATTTAATTGTTTTAACTGAATTGAGAGATCAACTGAGGCAATAAATGTGCAGTAGGTTCAAATGACTGCAGACCTCATTACTGAAAAGGTAGATGCCTTTGGAGATTAAATTGAAGATTAGGTGTTGTGTGGAAGGGATGGTTGTCTGGTAATTCTCTCCTTTTGTAAAACCGAAGAAATACTTTTCTCCCTCTCCAATTATCTCTTCTGCCTGTCTTTCTTTATGGTTTGTAACCTTATTGCAAAATGTGACTATCCCAAATTTTTCTTGGCTAAAACATTGTTAAGTCATAAAATGAGATTGGTAAGGGGAAGAAAAAAAACATACTGAACCACAAACATTTCCTCTACATGAAAAATGGGAATGGTGAATTGGTATGCCTTCTTTAAACATATCCAGAACTGGCTGAGAGGCTGTAAAACTTGATTTTTGATGTAATAAAATATGTCCTCTTGAGACAGTAGTAAAAGATTATTTGTTTTGCACCTTTCAGGAAGGGAAGAGAAACTTGAAGATGCCAATACTAATAATGTAATTTTTAGCAGAAAATGGAAGTCTTACATTTATGATGCCAATGTGAGGAGAGGAAATGGTTACAGCAAACAGACAAAAATGTGAAAGTTAGTGGGGCTTAATAGAGAATAGCTGTCTGGAATATAGGTGTATTCTTCACAAGGCAGTGAAATCTATAGTTTGGAAATGATCTTTCTCAGAAGTATAAAGGTAAAGGTTCCCCTCACACATATGTGCCAGTCGTTTTTGGCTATAGGGGACTCACCTCCGTTACAAAGCCAAAGAGCCAGCTCTGTCTGAAGGCATCTCCGTGGTCATGTGGACGGCATGACTAAATGCCAAAGAATACTTGCTCTAATTTTGAGATTTCTTGGGGGAAACACTGACACATCTAAGAATCTTTCCCACTTTAGGAGGAAGGACATAATTGTGCACTATGAACTTTCTTGGTGGGAATTCTTCTTCAAAGCCAGATATATACCCTCGATTTGCAAGACATTGTCTGCACTCCAACTAGGAATGCAGACAATTAGGAGACAAAGTTCAGGGTTAGAATAAATAAATGAGTGACAACAGGACACTAAATAAATAAAAATGAAAGAAAAAAAATAAAAGAACCTTTTAAAAATGACAATTTGGGAGCATCTTTTGGAGGAAATCTGAGGACCACGCTTCATGTCGGTCATATTGATTATAGATGTCAATGCACTGCCAAAAGCTGCTCACCATGGGGGCTCTGCTCATTGGAGAATTCCCTAGGAACTCCAGATTGTTTGGATTGCAGGACATAATTTGTACAAGGGCTTGATGGGTAAAGCACTGGTTGGGCAAAACATTGTTAGAGTATCCCTACAAATTGCTCTTCCATTTTTGCCTCTGAACAGCAAGAAATAGGTTTCCTTAGTACATAACTATTACTAAATTGATACTTCTGACTTGGATCCCATTATCTGGTTTCATTTCCAGTACCTAGTCTTAACATATATCCTTTTCTTTACCATTTCAAAGTTTGTTACAAAATGCTTAAAGACGTTAGGGGACTGGTCTCAATTAAGAGAAAAGAATACTGAATAACTGTACAATCTCTGGAAGTTTCCATTCCAAATAGGATCAAAAATATTGGAAATATCTTAATTATACACCATAGTTTCAAGTATGAAGATGTTCATCTAATTATCAAGTTATTTACAGTCGAGTTCAACTTAAAAGGATTTTCTATTATCTTAACTTTGACTTTATCCTTAAACCTTAAATGACTTCAGCCCAAATTTTGTGAAGAATTGTCTCTCTTGTTCACTTCTGCTCAGACATTCAAAACTTCAGGGGAGGTCCTTTTAAAGAGGTGGAGCCCCACATGATAAGCGCACAAGACAATAACAAACTTAGGCATCTCTTTAACCTGGCCTTCTGAGCAATCTTGATGTTGTAATATCTTAATGATAGCATCTGTTCTTCATTGATTTTAAATTATATTCTATTAATGAGGTTCAGGTTTTTGAAATAATGCTTTGCTTCATCAAAGCTTTGGCTAACATGCCCTTTCAAAGAGACTTGCTTTTGTCAGAATGGAATACAACACCACTTATTAGTAGATAAGAATAGCTTCTAGTCATGCTCAGGCTAGAACCCCTTGATACTGAAACAAGATTGTCAAGATGTAAGGCTTCTGGTTTGAGCTTCTTCGGTGAAAGACCGAAATCTGTGACCATGCGCAGTTTCGATCTGTGCTCCCAGTTGGAGCACCCTGAGCCAGCTGGTTTAGGACTAAGCCATCCTGTAGAGGTGGTGAAGAGGGGGGAGACTGCCAGCAGGGTTGAGGAGAGCCACATCTCTCCTCCCCAGCTGGCCATTACTCCCTTTCCCGAAGGCGGTTGCAGTGTGGTGTCAGAAATGGCCACCTCAAAGAAGAACTCGATTGGAAAAGAATGTGCAGGAGGAAGATAAGAAGAGGAAGTTTGGCTGACCGGGTTGAACTGGAAAAACAACAATACAAGGTACCCTGGAATTTGAATTATAAAGACAACATTGTTCCCAAAGAAGACTTTGAAGCTGCAAATGAGAGAGGGAAAGGGAAAGGATTTGGTTGTTTTTTTTCCTATATTGGCAACTAAGAGATTTAAGCAAGAAATCAGCAAACATCCACTTTGACATTAATAGGTATTTAAACTGAAAATAAAATGTCAAAGGGATAATAAAGATTTCTGGATTCTCAAAAACTTTTAAAGAAGGAAAAAAACTAAAGGGTGGGATCTGGAAAAGGGAGGAGACCACCTGGAAAGTGAAAGGAATTAACAGCGAAACTTTAACAAGATTCCTAAAAGATACATTTTAACTGAAACTTTGTAACAAGATAAGAGAACTTCAGGAAGAGAAAGTGGAAAAAAGAAGCAAGAGAAACAGCTTTGGATTATTTGGATTACTTGGTGATTTTATATTTTTCTATGGATCTAAAGGACTAAAATCAATCGGGTGGTTGTTTAAAAGTTTTTTAAAAAGGTATCACTCTTGGAAGAATTGAGAATGGAACTTAAAAAACAGAAAGAAGATGCAACAAGAAGGAAGAGGTTCTTTTGGCTTTGTATTTCAATTTTTAGAAATGGAGATCCTGAACAATAAGAAATGCTGTAGAAAAAGAAAAGGCGGGACAAAGAAGAAGCCATTTTCAATGACCAAGTATTTCTATGTGTGAAAAGAAAGGGAAAGGGGGGAAAGAGAGTGAAAAATTTAAGATCTGAAAAAACAAACCCCCCAAAAGAATAGTTTGAAAAAAGTATTATACATTAGGAAAAACAGAAGAGAGGATTACAGAAGATAGAATCAGAATTAGAGAGAGAAGGGGTCAAAAAGGGAAGGGAGAAGAAGAGGGAGAAGAGGTAAAGGAAAGAAATTATAAAGGACAGAATCAGGACATAGAGAAACAGGGAAAATGTACAAGACACAGAGATAATGGGTGAAAACTTAATTGAAAGGGGGATTCTGCAAGGGTACATAAGATAGTATTGTTATATTAGAAATAGAAATGAACTTTGAAAATATGAAAACAAGTGTGATTAAAATGATAGATAAAATACTCATTGTAATGTAATGGAATGTTTAATAAATAAATGAAATAAAGAGAATGAAATTAGGAAAGGAGGAAACATTTTAATTATTATAAATGTGTTATAAAAAATTAAGTGAAGAGGAATATGAAAGAAACATGAAAAATTATGGAAATATTATAAGTGTTCCTAGAAGTATGATATCCTATTGAAAAGAAATGTTAAGATGTCAAAGATTATAACTAACATAAATGATAGAGCTGAATTGAGAATAGAGTAAGTATTTTATTTATTATTGTTATACATATATATTTTCTCTTTAAGAACTTAGTGAGTATTTTAAGAATGTACAAGCAGAATTCAGCTGGAAGTTATGTGTTATATTGAATGTGATAATTGTAATGGCATAAATTGCTGTTTAGATAGAGTTGAATGGATAAAAATTAAAAGATACAAAGGTGTCATACTCCAATTAGTAACTAAAGGGGAAAATTTTGTTTAATTGAGAAAAGAAAATATGAAATTGAAACAGGACAGACAAAAGTTATAATATATGATGACTAGAAAGGTATTGAAACTTAAGGAAAACAGATTTATATATATATAATTGAATTTAGAAAGGAATGAGATAATTAAAAGTAAGTTTGAGAAAACTAAGTGAAGGGAAAATTATTGAGAAAATGTCAAAATAGTAATAAGATATGGAATAGAACAGTGGTCCCCAGCCTTTTTTGTACCAGGGACCGGTTCCACGATTATTCATTCTTCCATGGACCAGTACCTGAATAACACAAGACTCCACGGCCATTGGGATGGCTCTTCGTTCGAAGCTGCCCCCCGCCCCTTCGATGAAACTAAGGCGTGAGGATTCTTTCAGCATCCAAACGCCGCTTTCCAACCGAAAACCTGGGAGCACTTTCCAACCGAAAACCCGGAAGCAACTGAAAACCTGGAAGTGCCATCGAAACAAGATGGCGGTGCCCAAGCTTTGTGGCCCGGTAAAAAATGATCCATGGACCGGCACCAGTCTGGGGACCGGTGGTTGGAGACCCCTGGAATAGAACACAAAGATGAATATGAAATTGAATTTGTGTCTGTATGGAGAAGTGATAACCTGGGACTATACTATTCTCAAAAAAAGAAATTTTACTTGTATTATATATATATATATATATATATATTTTAAGCTCTCGCGGGTACTTACATTTGTGCTGTTTAGCTTCCTTTGGGTATTATCCCATGTCATTGTAGTTCTGTTAAAGTTGTAGCTCATTGTAGTTCTGTTAAAGTTGTAGCAACGTTTCAGCAGAATCTCATCTGCCATCATCAGGCTTCTGTATGGAAGTGTGTCTCACAGTTCCTCTGTTTCAAATTTGAGGCTGGTCTATTCTGATTGGCTATTAACCTGGGTCTGTGTTCATTGGACTTGGAGTTTGATTGATTGGTGTTTCTGGTTTCTTCTGTCTGTTTTGTGGCTTTGATTGGCTGGCAGCACTCTGTTCTTGTGTTGGAGGCTTTCAATGCAGCTTGGCTTCGTGTGAAAGGACGGCTGCTCTTCATCAGCAAGCTGGGTTTCACCTGGGTGCCTGGTGGGGGGGTGTTTGAGTTGGAGGCATCAGAGGGAGTCTGTCTGTGCTCAGGTGTCTGAGAGATCAAACAGAACCAGGAACTTGGACACCCCCTGTTTTGGCTCCATGAATAGTCACCAGCAAACATGGCTGATGCTGTTTCAGTACTAATTCAAGTCTAAAACCTGACTGAAAAGAGTCTAGAGATATTCTATATCTTTCAGATCTCTCTGCAATTCCGTGGAGTATATATTTATTTATTAGATTTGTGTGCTACCTGATTCAACTAGACAAACTCTGGGCAGTTTACACACATTAAAAACCACTCAACATTAAAACAATAAATAATAATAGTTAACAATTGGGGAGGATGAAATACATAAAGAGAGGTGGGGTCTTCTCTTAATCTGATAGCTACACCCAGAGTGGTGCACACCTGTTGTGGCTCCAAGACATCTTGCAGAGCTAGGTCTTTAAGGAAGGTCAGGAGGGATGGGTGGAATTTCACCTTGGGGTGAGAATACATGTTCTAAATGGCAGGAGTCACTGAAAAAAAGTCTTTTCTCTTGGATCTCACCTCCCAAAATTCCTTGGCTGATGGGGTTTACAGCATATCCCTTCTGCTGAAATGGTGGGGTGGGGTATCTATTGGAGTGAGATGGTTTCTCAGATAGCCGTTATCAAACACAGCTAAATCAAAGGAGGGTTTGTTAGAAAGGGAGACATAGTATTCTCCTTTGGGGTTAATATCCTGAAAGGTGCTATCCCTTTCCAGCCTTGGACTTGAGGCTTCTATACGATACAAAATCCAGAACAGCAGATCTCTGATTACCATCACCAAAACAGTCCTTTTGTTTATCCACAACGTGTGTATGGATGAAAATAGTTTCATTGGAAATGAACCTGGCATTTACCAGCAGCAACCTAGGCCCAAGTTACCAATGATCTGACCACTAGAATTAAAATCATTGGGTCAAAAGAGGAGATCATCATTCATATGGATTAGTCCCTTTTCCATATTTCTGAGTCCATTGGTTACTCATCCCTTACCTGTGAAATTTGTGGTTTCATACTGTCCAAAACCACAACTTCTCATAACTATCTCTTTATATAGCTCATAGTAGCCCCCAATATAACAATTGCATCTTCAATCTAGCTTCTAGGCAAAGATTACTTGTCCTCTTACTGCAGTAGGACCCTCCAATGTGAACTTCACCTCTCATACAAAGGATCACAACTAAAAGCCATTTTTCCTCTACCTTAATCTGGTGCAATAGTCCAGGGCTGAATCCACCTCAATCATAGTTCCCATAGATTTTCTTCTAAGCCAGGGGTTGTCAACCTTTTGGACCTCAGGGACCACCAAACTCATAGATCCCAGGGACCACTAACTGGTTCTGTGGGTGTGGCCTAATTTGTGGGTGTGGCTTGGTGATCATGTGACTGGCTGGGCATGGCTTGTATGTAAATATTATAAATATATAAATATTGAATTTTTTTTATTAAAAAAGAGCAACTTTTACCAAAATCAGGCAAAGGAGGCAGATTGAGTTGCTCACAGAATCACAGATTCATTCAGAAATCTATCTATCTGCCATTGGCTAGCTCAGTCTGTCACATAAAATTTGCTTGCAAGCTAACTCATAAAATTTGCTAGCAAGCAAACTCACAAAATTAACTCACAAAACACCATGCATGTAAATATAGAATTTTTTATTTTTTAAAAAAAACAACTTTTACCCAAAATTAGGCAAAGCAGGCAGGCAGATTGAGTTGCTCACAGAATCATTCAGTGATCTATCTATCTGCCATCAGCTAGCTCAGTCTCTCAAATTTGCTTGCCATGAGTCTGCACTGAATTTGCAAACATTCAGTTCTAAGGGAGGTTTGGCTGTACTTAAAAGCAGAGCTGAAGATCTAAAGACTAGCTAGAAAGCAAGAAACCCAACCATTTCCCGCTTCCCAGCTAATCTAAATCTCCCGGTACAGCAGAACAGATGATGGTTGGAAAAAGGAAAGGAAGATGCAATTTGGATACCAGACAATTTGGGGGGATGCTTTGGGAGTGAGATTTCTCTGCAGCCCACCAAAATTTTCTCACTCCCAAAGCATCCCCCCAAAGCAATTAATCCAGGCTGCTGCAGAAACACAAGGCTGCGCCTCCCACATGGCCCACGGGAACCCTCCCCGCCCACTCATTCCTTACCCACCGGTTGGCAACTGCTGGTCTAGAAAGTTCTCTGAGCAATTATGAAAAGCAACAAAGAACATAATATAAAAGTAACATATTAATCAAATATTTAAAGAATTGTGATATATCTTCTTTGAGAGTAATCAAAATAGCCAGTTTGGTGTAATGGTTAAGATACCAAGCTAGAAACTGGGAGACTGTGAGTTCTACTTCCACCTCAGGTACAAAGTCAGTTGGGTGACCCTGGGCTTCTCTGTCAGCTCTAGAAAGTAGGCAGTGACAAAGAATCTCCAACTCTTGCCAAGAAAGCTGCAGGGGACAGGGAGGAATTTGCCCACGTGCCTCACCTGGTCACCAGGCTGTTTCTTTCTGCTTCTTTCTTCTTCTGCTTTTGGCTGCATGAAGGAAAGCAGCAAAAGTCTTTCTTTCTCTCCCCCAAACTCTGCTAGAAATGAGTCTTTGGGACCTTGCAAAGAATCTTGTTCCAAGAGGCTGCGCCAGAAAAGACTCATTTCTGGTGGAGTTTGGGGGAGAAAGACTTCTGCTGCTTCTGCTGCTTTCCTTGCTACTTTCCTTGCATGAAGCCAAAAGTCTCTCTCTCTCTCCCCCTGAGAATGTAGCTGGAACTGCAATCCCAAATGAAGAATGATGGATCGGTATGAAAATGAGGTGGGGAATTTTCCTGAATTTTTTGGGGATTTTCCCAAGGTCTCTGGTCTGTGGGATTTAAAATTATGAGTTTGGTGGTTCCTGAGGTCCAAAAGGTTGGCATCCTCTGCCCTATACCATTCCAGATAAGTGGCTGTCCAGTTTCTTCTTAAAAACCTCTAGTGATGGAACACCCACAACTTCTGAAGGCAAGCCGTTCCACTGATTAATTGTTCTCACTGTTAGGAAATTTCTCCTTAGTTCTAAGTTGCTTCTCTCCTTGATAAGAATCCATTGTTTCTTGTCTTGCCTTCTTTGGAAGGCATGGTTAACCCCCTCATCTTTGTGACAGCTCCTCAAATATTGGAACACTGGTATCATGATGGCAAACACATAGAAAAAAAAATCTAAGATTTTAGAAGTACATTTTTCATGCATCAATATTGTGGAAGAGATCATTTGCATTATTATTGTTTTCAGGGATCAGCTACCCATTTATATACAGGCAGCATACTATTCATTTGCTTTTTCCATTTTGCTTTTCTTCAGAAAATAATTCCCACACCCGTGTGCTTGAACCTGCTGTGTTGTGTCTGACATACTAATAACAAGATGATAATTGATTATTTGGAAAACTGATGTCAGAGTCGTGAAATATTGATTCAGACAACTGATGCTTTGATTCTGCATTGCTGTGGGGTTAAAAGGAAAAAAAAACCCACATCACATAACAGCATTTGCTTTTTGTATCTGAGATGTAGAAAGTTTATCTTGTAAATAGAGATCTGATAACTGCCAGAAAAAAATACTGAACATTATTATTAATAGGAGCATCTTAATTGGTGGGTTTTAGTAGAGCTAATACTTTGGAATACAAAGCATTTTATAAACGTTACATAAAGAATTCTAAAACCTCAGCACTCCCTTCAAGATATGCACATACACACAGTCTCTCTGTCTATCTCTCTCACACAGTGAGAGAGAGAGAGAAGAGAGAGGAGAGAGAAAGAGAGAGGAGAGAGAGAGGAGAGAGAGAAAGAGAGAGAGGAGAGAGAAAGAGAGGGGAGCGGGGAGAGAGAGGAGAAAAGAGAGAGGGAGAGAGAGAGAGAAAGAGAAAGAGGAGAGAGAAAGAGAGGAGAGAGAAAGAGAAGGGAGAGAGAGAGAGAGAAAAAATGAGAAAATGAGAATATAAGAATATTGTATTGATGTTATAAATTTTTATTCAGGATTTCAGCAATATCTTTATGCTAGTAATGAAGACCAGAACAAGATAATTGAATGGCGATTTGAAAGTAATCATCTAACTCAGCTAGAAGGACAAGTTTGGGGCAATGTGATCTTTACTTTTTTTTATGGAACCAAGGAGAACACACCTGCCTGCTTAATTTTGTAAAATTGATTGCCAAATAAAATACCTTGGCTATAACTGTATAATTACTTTTATAGAAGGCATTTCATTAGTGAACAATAAAATCCATAGTAATTAAAAAGGGAGCCAATGCAAGCACATGCTTATACTGTGCAACAGCAATACAAGAAGATGCTGGGGACAGATGGCCACTTTAGTGGCAAAGGCAGAGGCATCATTTCCTTTTCTACAGGTGAAGGTAATAGAACATACAGCACAGAATAATAGGGTTGGAAGGGACCTTCTAGTCCAACCCCATGTCCATGACAGGATATCTTATACCATTTCAGACTTCAGGCTTGATGGGATGAATACATATGAACACAGAAAAAATATGACAGAACAATAAAACAAAATAACAGAATTAGAAGGGACCTTGGAGGTCTTCTAGTCCAACCCCACCCCCCAATCAGGAGATTCTATATAAATTCAAACAAATGGCTGTCCAATCTCTTCTTAAAAACCTCCAGTGATGGAGCACCTACAACTTCTAGAGGCTAGCCACTCTACTGGTTAATTATTTTCACTGTCAGAAAATTTCTCCTTAGTTCTAGATTGTAATGGTGTACTACTTCTGGATTTTACCTAGAAAAAAATACAAAATAAAATGATGATGCTATAATGCAAGGTGATGTGTCCCAATATGTTACTGAAGAAGAGCTGAGGATTTTTTAGGGTACTAATTACATTTATGATAAAAGCAGTGGTGGGATTCAGCCAGTTTGCACCAGTCCAGGAGAACCAGTTGTTAACTTCCTGAGCAGTTGGTGTACTGATTGTTGGAAGAAATCATAAGGTCAGAGAACTGGTCGTTAAATAATTTGAATCCCACCACTGGATAAAAGTCTCCAGGACATCTCATTGTTGATACTGCCAAAATCTGAAATTGCAAAGAGAGAATTACAGTAGGAACATTCATTCACTCATTCATTCCTTCATTTGTTTCTTCATTCAATTTCTATAATTGCCCATCTCAGTCAATGACTTTAGGTGGCTTACAATCCCCAAAAATAAATTACTGTGAATACACTAAAATATTTTCAAATCATAAAAAATGAAAAAAAAACATCCAAAATAAATATACCTATGGAATATGGAACTGGTGAAGAGTGAACATAGGAAAGCTTCATACAGTGAAAGATTATATGAATTGATTACCCATTGACAGACATCAGGAAACTGAAATTGGCTGGAATTGAATACTTACAGTCAGATGATCCTGTCCTTTACTACTCAGGACATAAAAAACAAAGAACGAATGGCATTGCTTTCATGGTCAACAAGTACACAGCAAAGTCAATATTTGCCATTTTTGCAGAAGAGGAAGCTGAAGAGTTTTATGACCAAGTTCAATCTGAAATCAACAGAAATGCAAGAAAGAAGTCCTGTTTGGTACTAGAACAATAAAAGTGGAAAAAGTTCAGAAGGAAAACAATAGTTAGAATGTATGGTCTAAGAAACAGAAATGAATCAGAAGAATGATTTAATCAATTTCTGCCAAATCCATGTTTTCTTGTAGCTAACATATTAATTAATTAACCAAAATCATGCTTATATACTTAACCAACATCAGGAATTGCTTGGAAGTCCTAAACCTAGTCAACAAATAACCAGAAGAATTAAGGAATGAAATCAAATATGTTGCTAAGGATGAATATGAAAAACCAACTGTCAAAGACAAAAAAACAGGGGAATATAAGGTGAATATAAGAGCAGATGATGGAAATTGTTAAGAAGAGATAAAAAGCCAAAGGCAAGAAGATCTTAGAAAGAAATATAATGAAAGATTTCAGATAGTTGTGAACAAGACAAGAAGCAATTTTATTAAGACATCTGTAAAGACATTGAAGATGGAAACAGACACAGAAAAACAAGAAATGCTGCTTGTTTTATAAACCCTTCAGTGTTGATGCATGGGAAAAGGGTCAAATGGGAAGGAAAGAAGGCTGCAGGGGTGCCTTAAATGTTGTCAAGCAGCCTGGTGCCCCAGCAGAAAAAGTTGTCCTTCTGGATCCTATAAGATGACATTCTTTAATAGGTGGAACCCTTAACATCCTCTCCTGCCAGACCTGATGGGATGGGAAGGTATAACTGGGTAGAGGAACTGCTCAAATAAGCTAGCCCCATGCTAGCTTGCTATGTCTCTTCTTGTATCTATGGGTGGTATGTAGCTTCCTCAATCTGGTGTCCTTTACCAGAGACCTGAGAATGTGACGGTTCTTGATCTCCTGAAGAGAGCTCTGATGTTACTCCTGGGTCCTTTTGGACCCACTCTCCCAGTTAAGGAATCACAGCCCCAAAGTTCTTAGCAACAGTGGGACCACCTTGGCCTTTAGTTTCCACATCTTTTCTAGTTTGTTCCGTCAGGTCTGGAACTTCTCCAGCTTCTCATATTCCTTTCTTTCTGATGTTACTGTCATTTGGCACCACGACATAACCATCACTGTCTTCTAGTCCTTATCTATAGACAGACAGAGAGACAGGTAGGCAGGCAGGCAGGCAGGCAGACAAGCAGACAGACAGACACAGACACACAGACACAGACAGACAGACAGACAGACAGACACATGCAGAGTGCAATTATCAAGCAAAGACCTAACTCTCTAGAGAAGTGAATAATGCTGGAGAAAGTGGAAGAAAAGAGAACAGTTTAACTAGCATCCAGACAGTCAGAGAGCAAGACAAAGGGTGCACCATTCAAAGACCCAAGGACCAGTTTAGACCCAGATCATCTTGGAGAATGTCTATATATGTGGTCACGAACAGCCACCACCAATTTGATGGCATGTACGGTGTTCTGTATGGAACTTGGTAGGTTCCAAGTCTCTCATTCTGATTGGCTGAAAAGGCCACTTACGGATTGGTTCACTAAGAACCAATCTGGGAAGCCGCCAAACAGCGGG
>BHFT01049499.1:0-28149 GCA_004320025.1 Laticauda laticaudata | reverse complement strand
CTGAATAAACAATCACCCCCTTTTGAATGAGCATAATAAAAGAGCATATACCCAGACATTCTGGGCGCACTCATCCCAAGGAACTTCTTCTCCTGTCGTTCCTTTCTCCTTTCGCTCCCTATCATGAGACGCCCATCTAATGCGGGATAGCAGATACCGCACTGGTTCTTTCATGAAAACAAACTGAATTTCTTTTTAGAAATAACATTATGATAAGAAAGCCTAAGTTGCATAAATCTATCAGACCCATTAGCATGTCCTCCATAATGGAGATAAAGTAAATCAAGTGAGATCCTAAACTGCATGCATCAAAAGAGAAAGAGAAAACTAAACTGAGAGAGGATGGAAGTGATGAAAGTTTAAAGCTTGTTACATACATAAATGCAAAATTCTAAGTCTTTGGGACAAGAAAAGCAGATTAAAGGATGAAGTCACTCTGCTAATTATCTTGACATGTATTGCTCCTAGTGGTCTTTAAGCTCACATACTCAGAAAAGTGATGCATGGAAACTTAATCCCTTGATTTTATCACTTCCGTAGCAAATTTATTTTAAAATTGACAGATGGGAAAAGCAGAATTCAGACAGAGCCCAACTTAGAATCACTTGGAACTGAAAGGAAAGTGTACTTCTATGTCTACATTTATGCACCATCCAAATGCAGTAGAGGGGAAACTGTATGGAAAGACAGCTTAAAATACAATAGCTAATTAAATATATTAAAAGGTCATCAGGGAGTGTCTGTACTTCAGAGACATTTGCAAAGAAATGTCATGTATAAAAGTTTCTATGCAAATATGCCACCCAAAATCACTATGAGTTGAGCAGCCTATAAATCAACGTTTGATTTATAAATTAATAAGTATCATAGAAAGCCAAGTATGGCAGTTGGAACGCTTAGTTTCAAAGAAGAATACAATACTGGAATAATGAAAAGAGATCTTGTAAAATGCAATCACTTCTGAATATGGCTTTTATAATAGGCTAAGGTGCCATGTCCTGGGAATAATATTGTTCTAAACCATAATGTTTTGCTGGCTAGAACTCTGAAAATGTGAACACTTGTTCATAGCATTATAATAGGTAACAATATAAAGAATCTCAAATAATTTAATAAAAGTATATGATATTTTTCCCCTGATAAAAACAGTGAGAAGGGAATCTGAAAAGGAACATCATTTTGATTACCCTGGTGCCAGGAACATAATTGCATGCTCCAGTCACAGAGAAATAAGAAACTTGTCATTCTGAACTATCTTTGACCATTTGTTTCCTCCCTAGCAAGAAGTAAAACAACAGCATAATATGCAGGAATTAAAATAGGAACTTTCTTTCTGATTGCATCTGGAATTCTAGGAAGAAATTCACTACCCATTTATAGAATAGAATTATTTATTGGCCAAGTGTGATTGGATACACAAGAAATTTGTCTTGGTGCATGTGTTCTCAGTGTACATAAAAGAAAAGATACATTCATCGTGAGTCATGAATCATAAGATACAGTACTGTGCAATATGCAATCAAATAGTACTAGAAAACAGTCAGTAAAAATCGTTAGGATACAAGCAACAAGGTTACAGTCATATAGTCATAAGTGGGAGGAGATGGGTGAAAGGAAGGATGGGAGGATTAATAGTAATCGTAATACAGACTTAGTAAATAGTTTGGCAGCGTTGAGGGAATGATTTGTTTAGCAAAGTGATGGCGTTCAGGAAAAAACTGTTTTTGTGTCTAGTTCTATCTATCTTAAAGATCTAATAACGCCTATTCCTGCCAGTATGAACATGACTCAGCGATTGTTACTGTATTTCCAAATGATTTAGAAATAGTTTTGTTTATTTCCAAGTAATCTGAATCTGGTATTTCTCACTGGGTATTTCCCACATAGCTCTCGATTCTCCAAGCTGTTCCCCTTCCAACACCAATCAGATACTGCAGGGCTGAACTTTTGCATTAGTCATTCACCTGGACAAAATGTTCTCATGATCTTTTGGAACTATTACTGTCCTCAAAGTTCTAATTTTCTTCACTCATGTCTTGGTCTTAATAAGTCATCTTTAAAGGGAGAGCAGAAGTCAGGAACAGAGGGATAAAGATTGTGAGTGATAAGAGAGTTTGCTTTCTCCAGTAACATGATGTTGTTTTTTTCTTAAAAAAAATATCTGGGTTGAGTATATTGTTTGAAATATATTCTAATTTCAGGTATGAAGAGAAAAATTGTCTCTATAAACATGTTTTACATGGAGAAAGTAGAATATTTTGTTTCCAGGATACAGAAGGAACATATTCTATTGCCATTTCAGTATTTGCAGGTCACTGTTAAACTGGGGAAATAGCTCTGATAAGAAACACAACCAGGAGTACCAGCTGTATCTTTATTGTAAGGTTATATTAACAATCTTACAAATCTCAAGGGTTTGGGTTAGGATTAGAGTCTCACACATTTACTCTCCTGGAAACTAGGGAGGGTCCTTTCTGAGACCCTTTTATTACCTTTCCTTTTTCAGACTCAAATTTCATTTTTCAGACTGTTATCTAGGATGTGGCGCTTTCTCCTGTCTCCTGTCTCCCAAAGCCATTCCCACATACCATTACAATCAATATCCTTGCATTCATTTTTTTTTTCTTCCTCTTGGTGCAAAAGAATCTATGGTTCATACCTGAATGAAATCAAGTTGGTGTAAATCAGGAAAGGGCATCCAAATCCACAGATCAGATTCAAAATTGGGGTGGACGTTGACATATCTCCCCACCAAATTTTTGTCAGAAATGCCTGAAATTTGGAGAAGATAGATGTGAAAAACCAATAATATAATAGTACAATCAAAAGGCTAAGAAGGAAACAAAAGGACCAGAACACAGCCAATAATAGCAGCCAATACCAAAATTAGCAGGGAATACACGAGACAAGCAATTGAGCAGAAAATAATACCCTGATCAAGAAATTATCAAGGAGGAAACTATACCATATCAACAATGGCAGAGCATACTACTGCTTTTAAACAGGGATCAAAATCCACGCTCGCTAGCATGAATGAGTACCACTTAGTTGGGTAATAAAATGTCTGCAAGCAAGCAACCAATTTCAGAAAGTATCAGGACTCCCATAAATGATACACAAATGCATTTTACTTTGCTCAATAAAAATTATAATAAAAAAAGAAAACAGAGTAAATCATAATGCTTGGCTCTTTTCTTAAACTCAAGAGCCTAAAGCTATTTGATGTAAATCTGTTTTTCAACTTTTCACCTATCTCATAGGTTCCTCACCACAAAAACTGCAGGACAATTCTGGAATGAGTACAAATAGTTTTGAAGGAAAACAAGACATATACTTCATAGCCAGCTGTTTCCTCTAAAACTAACTCATGAAGCTAGCCAGTCCTGCATTATCTCTATGAAGCTATTTATTTAGAAGAATCAGACTTCTTTTGTTTGAAGTTGAAGACTATCCTTTCTTTTCTTCTTCTCAGCTTCTGAGGGTCTTATTTTTATTTTCTTTATTTTCTATTATTTAAGAAAATGTGTATGTCTGTCTACTCACTCTCACTGACTCTGACTTACAAAAATATTTCTTATTTTTAGATATTCTTGTACCTATTTTATCGGTTATTCCTTTTAAAAGGCAAAAAATGAAGTTACTGTAACTTGCAACATAATGATAATTTTGGATGACACAATTTTGGATGGCAAAAAGTAGCATTGGGCATGACATGTATACTAGGGCTGCCCATTTTTACTGTACAGGAACACCCATTTCACTGATTTGCAGAGTCCCTTTAGGTAGGATTTTTTTTAAAGAAGTCACTGTGGTGAGGTGGGTGGCTATATAAATTACTTTTTAAAATGAAATATCTAAAATAAAACAACAAAATAAAATGGTCTTGCTGCTGTTGGAGTCTTGAAATAGCTTTTCTGTTGCTTTGTATCTATAGCTTTGTAATTTGTAAAATCTTCAATACGTTGCACTTAAACATTCACTATATGTGCTTGTCAGCCCCACTAGACGAAATTAGAAAATCAACTTCTCAGGAAGACTAAAACTCTACAGAGATAGGCCACTATATAATCTTGCAACTCCAGTTGTGCTTTTCTTCCCTTCCTTCTTTTATCTCCACAAATTGGGGAGGGGGGGGGTGTTTGCCTCAGTCACTTCTTAATATTATCTTGCTTGCCAGGACCTCAAGGGTGTTCCAGCCCTCTTTCTCTAAGTAATGGTTCTTACATATGTCCTCAAGAACATCTCCCATTAGTGTCTATAATGCTTTAATTTCTTGCAGGCTACCTTAGGATTCTTGATCAGCTGGCAACTCAGAATAACGCTCTTGTTTATTTATGGAACTTATTAGCCAGGGGTGGGATTCAATTTTTTTAACAACCGGTTCTATGGGCGTGCTTTAGTTGGTGGGCGTGGCTTGGTGGTCATGTGACTGGCTGGGTGTGACTAACTCATCATCACTCACATTGAGGCACACATCTCTTCACCTGGCCTCTCATGACTGTGGGGATGCTGCAACAGTCGTAAGTGTGAAAAATGGTCATAAGTCACTTTTTTCAGTGCTATTGTAACTTTGAATGGTCACTCCACACAAGCAAAGTACCAACAAAGGAGGGGGAAAAACCTCCAGAAAAGTTCCTGAGACAAGAAGTCTAGTCCTGCCAAGAATGTAATAAGAGTTAACAGAGAGGCAATTTCTATAAGCAAGACCAGAAAATTTCCTTCCTGCCTTCCTTACAGAATTAGACCAGTAATTTCTTCTACCAACCGGTTCTCCGAACTGCTTAGAATATTAACAACTGATTCTAGTGAATAGGCGCAAACCTGGAAATCCCTCCCACCCCTGTTATTAACAAAGGACAATCTTCATTGTTAATATGAGTTCATTGTTAATATAACTGAGGAAACAGTCATTGAATAAAGCTATAGATCAGGGCTATCAAACTTGCTGCCCACAGGCTGGCCACGGCCACACCCGGTTTATCGAAGGGGGAAAAAGTTGCAATACATCATGTGATGTTGCCGTGATGATGTGTGTTTGTCACCCCTGCTCTAGATGTAAAGTTAGATTGGGTACAGTGGTTATCATTTTTTCACAATGCTGAATTACATTATCTCTTACATTCCAATGAGAATATTTTATTCTGGTGAGGTTATCAATTATTGTTTCTATTCTTAGGTATTATAGGGTGGAAAGAGTATGTTCTTATTTTAAGAAAACAGTGGTATTACTGTCATATAAGGGCTCACTTCCGACTGAGCATAATATATGACTTTAATAATTCCTAGAAAATGATCTGCAAGCCCCTCTAATATCTGATTCCACTGCTCAGAGGAAGATATGTGAGAATGTGAGAGTAGGTCGAAGTGGCTGTAACTTAAAAATAGAGGAAGCATGTGTAGAGAGAGGATGAAAGGAAAAGGTCACTTCAGATGGTAGGTATGAAAGAATCAAGTTGTTAAGGATCAAAGGAAGAATGTCCTCAGAAGATGGACAAAGAAAGTTGGATGCTGAACCACTATCACCCTGACTCCCATTGGCAGCTACCGGACTCGTGAATCATCAAAGCAAGGGCTTGGGGAGATAAAAGGGGTCCTGAAGCCCATCCACTCTTGAGTTTTTCTAGGTCTGGACTTGATGGCTTCTATTCCTAACCCTGGGTAACCTAATTGAAAAGGAGGTGGATTAGTGGGAATGAGCAGTGAAAGAGAAAATGTACATTGTAACCAGTAAATATTTGAGTTCATCAGGTCTCTGTATATTCCATCAGATTTTACATGCTTCAGTGCTTGATTGAAAGTGATTTGCATGCATTTCTAATCAGTTTGCTGATTGTTGACCAGGTTTTATATTTCATACCCTCTTGCTGCACCTATTTGAAAAATCCAGGTAGAGGCAAGGTAGGGAGGTTGTAAGATTCCTGTGTCTCTACAGGATCTCTATGCACAAGTGAGTGAACATAAGTCAGATCTGGGCACAAGCCAGAGGTAGTATTCAGCAGGTTTTGACCAGTTCTGGAAAACCAGTAGCAGAAATTTGGAGTAGTTCAGAGAATCGGCAAATACCACCTCTGACTGGAGATTTTATAATATCCTTCCCCTGCCATGCCCACCAAGCCACACCCACAGAACCGGTAGTAAAAAAATATTGGATCCCACCACTGTACAAGCGTAACAATGTTCTCTTCTTTTTTTTCTGAATTGTGGATTATCCAACACCTTCAAGAGAGGAATACCTTGAAGGGTACTCACTTGGACCCCATCATGTGCAAAAAAGGACTTGGCATCTGCTTCTGTGGCCAAGTGGAGACAAGTTGTTTTGCTCCAATATCGATTCTTCCTCACCAGCAAATTAAAAGCTTGTTCTTCACTGTCATGGTAGCATTCGCTGAACAATTCTGCCAAAGCAAAAAGTAAAGACGAAGATCAAGTAAACAGAATGAGGTATGAGGACTATGATTTGAATGCAGCTACACATGTTTTAAGTAGAGATGTTGATCTAGACAAAATTACAGAGTCCATTTATGCCCTTTCATGTACTCCCCTGGCACAGAAATCTTTCATTTCTACTATAAGTGGTTCTAAAATGCCAAGATCCATTACAAACCTCCTGATTCTAACTATTTTAAGGCTTTCTCCCCAGATAACTGGGCTCAGATTACAGAATTATAGGTAAAAATGAAGCCCATGGAAAAGACAATCAAGATGATCAAAGCACATTAATTTTATTTCCTCCTATTATCCCAATAAATGTAAAGCAAAAAAGTAAAACATATATAGTAAATATATACATATTTGTAAACATATTGTATACTTTTTTTTGTTTTACATTTATTGGGATAATGGGGCTGGACAGAATAAATAACCATGTTTCCCTTTGGAATAAAAATAACTATGTTTCCCTTTGGAAACATAGGAATAAAAATAACTATGTTTCCCTTATGTACATAATTAAAGGAGATCTTAATAGTCCTCTAATCCAGCCTCTGATTCCACTTCATTTCGATCAGTGGTCCCCAACCATTCTGACACCAGGGACCGATTTTGTGGAAGACAATTTTTCCATGGGGGGAATAGTTTCATGTGCAACCTAGATCCTACACATGCCAGATAAAGTTTTGCTCGCTTCTCTCAGGGGTGGGATTCAAACTTTTAACAACTGGTTCTATGGATGTGGCTTAGGTGGTAGGCGTGGCTTGGGGGTCATGTGACTGGGTGGGCATGGCTTGGTGGTCATGTTATTGGCTGGGTGTGGCCAACTCAGTATCACTCACATCGAGGGACGCATCTCCTTGCCTGGCCTCTCATGACTGTGGGGATGCTGCAACAGTCGTAAGTGTGAAAAATGGTCATAAGTCACTTTTTCAGTGCCATTGTAACTTTGAATGGTCACTGCACACAAGCAAAGTACTAACAAAGGAGGGGGGGAAAACTCCAAAGAAGTTTCTGAGACAGGAAGTCTAGTCCTGCCAAGAATGTAATAAGGGTTAACAGAGACGCAGTTTCTGTAAGCAACACCAGAATGTTTCCTTTCTGCCTTCTTTACAGGATTAGCCCAGTAATTTCTTCTAACAACCGGCTCTCCAAACTGCTTAGAATGTTAACAACCGGTTCTATTGAATAGGTGCAAACTGGTAGAATCCCACCCCTGGCTTCTCTGCTGTTTGTGTTACCCAGTTTCCAACAGGCTGCAGATGGGTATTAGTCCAAGGCCCAGAGATTGTGGACCCCTGATACAGACTATACAGAAAGAGACACCATAGTTAAAAACAAAGAAAACCATTCATAGATCCTGGAGAATTATTTTGGCCCATTTTCTGTATCCTTTTGAAAACACCAATGACCCACCTCAGTTTCACTGCAATGTTTAGATTGAAATGGAACTAATTTTAGTCAAGACTAACGGCTGCTGGAAACTGGCCCAACTCCACAATTCCCCTTCTAGAATTCTTTCACTATCTGGATGGTCTCATGCAGATATTCTTCTACAGAAAAATCTTGGAGCAGCTGCTCATATAAAGAAGTAAAATAAAGCTGTTGAAGATTTTTCATTTCATTTCTGGATCCCACAAGCCTGTAAAATATAGAAGCTACTTGTAAAAAAAAAAAAGAGGTAGTCAGTGATTTTTAAAATCCAAACTTCAGCTGCATCCTCCCTGGAAATTGAGAGATTTGTCTGTTTTTAAATGTTATTTTCACACAATTCTTCTTACTTTATAAAGAAGGAAGTTCTCAAAATATTTGCATTCCAAACCTAGAATGAACAATAAGAGGAAATGGTGCTTATCTTAAAGTAGGGGGTTTCTTTACTTTCATTGAAGGGCAGAAAGATTGCAGGGGAGAGAACAACAGCTAGACCAGAGAAAAGAGAAAGAGACATGTTTGTCTCTTATTTAGGAAAGTGAAAAGATCTCATTCAAGCCAGATCCATAAAATACAAATGAACACCTTGGAGGGTTTCACAAGAGGCAAGTGATGAAATGAGTGTTGTGATGTGATGACATTTTGATATCTTCATTGCTTAGGAAGGGAAGCTATTGCTTTGGCTTTGTGACATAGTACTTATTTTGTGTGAGGCTTCTGTTTTCATTCCCTAGATTTCTAATCACAGATAAAGACTCAGGATAGCTTCAGCTAGAGCAAGGGTTTTCAAACTTGAATGCTTTAAGACTTGTGGCTTTCAACTCCCAGAATTCCTGAGCTAACATGACTGGAGGAGGAATTCTGGGAGTTGAAGTCTTAAAGCTGTCAAGTTTTGAAGACCCATGAGCTAGAGGTATACAACATACACTCTTCCCAATTCTATGTCCCACCCAGCTCATTTTGAAAAAGGTGTTTTCTGGTTAAATACATGTGGCTTCAATAAATACAGGTAGTCCTCAACTTACAACAGTTCATTTAGTGTCCGTTCAATTTACAATGGCACTTTAAAAAAGTGACCATTTTTTGCACTTACTATTGTTGCAGCATCCCCAATGGTCATGTGATGAAAATTCAGCCACTTGGTAACTGTCTCATATTTACTATGGTTGCAGTGTCCCAGGGTCATGGGATTACCTTTTGGGACATTCTGATAAGCAAAGTCAATGGGGAACTCAGATTCACTTAACAACTGTATGGCTAGTATTGTGTATAGAACTTGGTAGACTCCAAATACCTTAAACTGATTGGCCGAAAAGACCATTCTCGGATTGGTTACTTAAGCGCCATTCCGATTGGCCCGCCTGACAGCGGGAACACTTAAAACAACTGTCCATTGGCCACAGCACGAGCAAGCCGCTATAAGAAGGGCTGCTGCAGCTGGGAAATGTTCCGTTATAAGTCACTTTACTGTTGAATAAAGATTATTTGTTGGAACCCGGTCTCGCGCACCTTATCCAGATGAGACTGGCGATGAAGTGGATCGTCCTAGAAGAGTGAGATCGAAGCATGCGGCAACCAGAACGAGTGACAGAGATGGCACGGTAACAATGGGCCGCCCGCACCGTTCAACCCAACCAAGGAAGATTGGGAGTCGTATATTGATCGCTTTCTGATGTTCTTAGAAAGCAACGACCTACAGGAGATAACTGACCAAGGAAGAGGGCTGTATTCCTCACACACTGTGGCGCAGCTGTTTTTAAAATGGCCAAGTGCTAGCTAAACTGAGAGATGTTAAGCAGATGGCATGGCCTGAACTGAACAGAATGCTTCGAGCCCATTACACGCCTCCAACCTGATCAAAAGGCACAAGTTTTACAAACGAGGACCAACGAAGACGAGAGCATCAGAGACTTCAGCAGCCCTAAGACATGTCGGAGGAGCTGTGAATTCCAGAACTTGGACGAGCCAAGAGGGACTGCGTGGTCCTTGGATTGAAGGACGCTACACTCCAAAGCAAGCTGCCTAAAGAGACCGAATATCACAGTGGCTGAGGCCATCGCAGAAGCCACCGCCGCTGAAGCAGTGCAAGAAATCTGCAGCCACTATGCACCAGAAGAACTCAATTCCAGATCCGCCAAATCAACCAGAAAAAGAGGGAAGAAGGAAGCAAGAACAGCTGACAGCGACTGCTCACCATGAAGAAGCTTGACTCCTCGAGCGACCATGATGACGACAAAATGAAGTATACATAGGCTTCAGTCGGAAAGAAAATGGCGGGAAAAAGAAGAAGCAGCAAGAATTCCGGTGTGCTGGATGCGAGGAATCACTCTTGCTCAAAATGCAGATTTCTAGATGCCATTTGCAGAGCTTGTGAAAACGGCGGGGACATCGAAGGGTCTGCCGAAACAAAAGAGCTATAGTCCAAAAGACATGGCAGCACCCCCCCCAGAAATGACGAGAGACAAGCCGGAAGCAGATGGAGCCGAGAGAACAGGAACCGGCGACACGAGCGACAAGAGAAGAAACACACAAAACAATAACCATCGGAAATGCCAGGGCAGCAAATGCAAAAAAGGTCCTGGATAAATGTAAAAATCGAAGGAAATTCCTGTGAGATGGAAGTAGACTCTGGATCATACTTGTCAATGGTATCTTGGAACACTATCAAAAGCCTGATATCAGACATCAGGCAAAGAGAACTGGAACAACAAAAACTGATACTAAAGGACTACCAGGGAAACGCAATCCTGGTAGTGGGCCTTGGACATTTCCTAATAGAATTTTTAAAACCACGCTGAAAATTACTGCTCTAACAATCATCGACCGTGATCGCCTACTCCTGGGAATCAAATGGTTCGCGCCCTGGGATCGGAGTGACTGGGATCAACAGAAACATTTGGCCAACTGGGAAGAGAGCCGCTGCAAGGTTCCGGATGTATCGACGGGACCTAGGCAAGTACAAGGGGACCCCAATATCATTCAGCCTAGACCAAGATAGCTCCCATCAGGCTCAAAGCCAGACGTGTTCCCTTGCCTTAAAGCCAAAAATAGACAACAGCTTAACAAACTTATCGCCACAGGGGTTGTTAGAGCCAATTGACCATGCCAGTGGGAAACACCGATTGTGACTCCTGTCAAAACCAGATGGGTCAGTGCCGATCTGTGTAGACTATAAGGCAACCCTAAATCAGCGCTCCAACAAAGCACATGGCCAGCTACTGGTAGTGCAACACTTATTGCACTCACTAGGGGGAGGAAATTTTTTGTGAAACTTGATCATCGCACAAGCATATCAACAGCTACCAGTTGACCCCGAACCGCACAGGCACAAACTATAGTCACGCAGAGAGAGCATTCAAGTGCAACCGACTCAATTTGGCATTATGTTGCCCCGGGCATTTTCCAAAGCCTGATGGAGCACAATCTAAATGGAATCAAAGGAGTCGTCCCATTTTGATGATGTATTAGTATATCAAAAAATACAAAACAATAGAACATAGACTAAAAGAGGTTTTGCAAAGATTCAGAGAAGCAGGGCTTAAAGTCAAAGAGAAAATGTAAACTAGCACTGACCAGGTTGAATTTTAGGCTACTAAGAATGACGCAAGGATAAACCCCACTGAAAGAAAGTAAAGGCGATAAAAAGACCTAAGAACAATCCAGACCTAAGAAAAAAACTGACTTACAAGCTTTCTTAGGTCTCATTAATTTCTACATGTCTTCTGCCCCCAAAAGCGACCATAGAGAAACCTTTACATTGATTATTAATAAAAACTATATGGAAATGGGGCCACCAGGAACAAGCAGCATTCCAAAACATCAAGGACTTATTAACGTCTTAACACCATTTTGATCCAGTACAGCAACACCCTGTTCTTGATGGTCACTTGTGATGCATCACCTTTTGGATTGGCGCCATCCTGAGCACCAAACTACCAGATGCAGAGAGGCACCAATCGCCCTTCTATTCCAAATGCTGTCAAAATCGAAAGAACTACAACCAACTCAACCAAGCAGCCCTCGCAATCAAAAGCTTCCATGAATACTTTATGGTAGGACATTTTCAATTATCACTGACCACAAACCCCTGCTAGGGATCCTAGCAGGAAACAAACCAACCCGAACATGCTATCACCAAGAATGACAAGGTGGTCTGAAATCCTCACTGCCTCACAACTACATGCTCATCCATCACCCAGGAAAGCCATCACCATGCAGATGCCTGAGCCGTTCCCCACTGCCCAACATGGAAGACGACCCAGCTCCCACCATCTCACTCTCCAAATCGAGTCCTAGCCGAATCTGCCACTAACCACAGCAGATGTCGCTAAAGCTACCGCGAAAGACCGCTGACAGCTCGAATCCTGAATTGGGTAGTAAGGGCTGGCGGATGAGAAGACAGGCGAGACTTTTAAACTTTTTCGCACCGACAGACTGAACTGTCTATTGAAAAAAGGCTGTATCCTGTGGGGGATAGGTGTGTAATCCAGAAAAGTTACAGGAAGAAGTGTTGGCATGTTGCACGAGGAACCCAGGCATAGTCAAAATGAAGCCCTGGCCAGGAGTTACATCTAGTGGCCGGGCTGGACAAGGACATTGAACGATGGGTGCAATATGCCATGACTGCCAAAAAAATCAAGGCCTACCCCCCCACTGCACTAGTCATAGAATGGGAAACTCCAGAGGCCCATGGTCGAGACTGCATATTGACTTGCTGGCAACAAAAGGGAACACCTATTTTGTATTTGTGGACATCTACGCAACTGGTTAGAGGTTATCCTTATGGCGTCAACTACTACCGAGGCAGTCATGAAACAGTTAAACAGACTTTTTGCCACGCCTGATGTAACAGTCTCAGACATGGGCCCAGTTTTACCGCTTTAGCTTTCGAGCAATACTTGGCCGCACAGGGCATCCCGACATGCCCTGACAGGCACCGGCTCATCCGACTTCAAATGAATGAGCTGAACACATGGTTCATATGACTAAGGAGGCCCTAGAAAAAAGGACATGGGGACATGCACAGATTATTAACCATTCAACATATCACCCCTAGCACAACCACTAACAAAACCCAGCCTGAACTCCTCATGGGTAGGAAATTGCATCCTACCTCAATAGACTTCACACCACCTATACCTGGGACAAACCCCTGAGTCCTCCAGTAATATCACTCTTTTGAAATCGGTTGATTTAGTCTATGCTAAAAACCTACCGGGGACCATTATGGCTTCCAGCCACAGTTATCCAAAATCACACAGGCCCGTCATACCAACTTGAACTAGACGATTGCAGAACATGGAATCAGAACATCGACCAGCTTCGCTCTCGCACATTAGAATGCAACACTACACTACCACCGCAAACTCTAATAAACAACCAAAAACAACCAAGGGGGGGGAACACAAAATAATAAAAAAGGGAGAGACAAATAAAAAAGGGAGAGACGAAACACAAAATAATAGAAAAAGGGAGAGATGAACCTCCAATAACAAGACAACAATCACTACACAAACCCGAACTAGAAACTCAAAGTGAAACAAAAAGACGCTTACCCATAGACAACCTCCAGAGAAGAAGTCCAGGAGCAGGAGAGCGAGGCGAGGCCTTCCTGGAAGGAGACAGCCAGGCCAGCTCGGCCAGCCCAGACAAACCAGGAGGGAGCGGCGGAGCCACCTCAATCAGCCCAAGAAACTCAGGCAGGAGCAGCAAGGCTGACTCACTCTTCCATGAGGTTCCATGGAGAAGACGCAGAGAGAAAGCGATCCCATCCAAACCGCTTGAGGATCACGCTGAGACTGAGCTGCACAGATCAAGTAGGATCCACGGAAACCCCACCTACCTGCATGACTATGTTATGCACATTGGATGAAACCAAAAAGGGAGGGGTGTTATGTATAGAACTTGGTAGACTCCAAATACCTTAAACTGATTGGCCGAAAAGGCCGTTCTTGGATTGGTTACTTAAATGCCATTCAGATTGGCCCGCCTGACGGCTGGAACACTTAAACAACTGTCATTGGCCACAAGCCGTGAGAAGCCGCTATAAGAAGGGCTGCCGCGGCTTGGGAAAATGTTCCATTACAAGTCATTTTACTGTTTGAATAAAGAGTTGTTTGTTGGAACCCGGTCTCGCGCACCTTATTTCCAGACGGAACTGCTAGCATAAACAAATGCAGTGATTCACTTAACAACTGTGGCAAGAAAGGGTAACATTTGCTTAACAAGTGTCTGACTTAACAATAGAAATTCTGGGCTTTGTTGAGGTGATAAGTTGAGGACTACCTGTATTCTTTAAAAAGAAAAGCTGGTTGAGGACTACAGCATGCTATTTTGTTCAGCAACACTCTTACTAACCAATAAAATATTATAAAGGTAAATGAAGATATAGAATCTATCATGGCAGGCTAGAGTGGAAGACAGGGAATAATCTCCCCAGACTGTCTTCTGGAAATTGTTTTTGGAACTTGCCATCTCCATCATCTTAAAGTCATTTATTGAACATAGAAGCACTGCTTTGAAGAAACATGACAAGTCAGAAAGAGAACTAGAGAGAGAGAGAGAGAGAGAGAGAGAGAGAGAGAGAGAGAGAGAGAGAGAGAGAGAGAGAGAGAGAGAGAGAGAGAGAGAGAGNTACAAACAAACATACATATACCCACACCCACACACCCATATAGGTTTCTTGTTTGAGAATAAGATATTCATTGACATTCTTGTCTTGTAATCCTTAGCATCCATCTAAGGAGTTATACCATTTGGAGCACTGATATAGCAATAGCAATAGCACTTAGACTTATATACCACTTTATAGTGCTTTACAGCCCCTTCTACGTGGTTTACAGAGTCAGCATATTGCCCCCAACAATTTGGGTCTTCATATACTAATATACTAATCCTGATTGTAAGAAGGGAAATCTGCCAGACTGTGACCGGTACAGGCATGAATCTCTGGGCAGGCTGCATCTACCTACCCACTGCAAGCTGTTCATATTTTGCTTCTTTCATTCTGTGCACCACTTCTGCCTTGGTTTCCAAGTGGGACATCTGTCGTACTATTTGACAAGCAGCCAGAGCTGCAGCAATTCCTTCTGGACCCTGAAGAAGAAAATATATAGAACTACTGTACTTAAATACTGTGTTCCCCAAATTCAGTCAAATGTATAACTGTGGAGTTTCAATGCCTTTTATGAAGCAGAAAACACTATACATGCATTCACATGATTGGTGTAGCAAAACCAACTAGGTCTCACAAGTGTGTGTGTGTGTGTGTGTGTGTGTGTGTTTGTGCCTTCAAGTTGGGGTTAATGCTTAATGTTTGGACAAGTTCCTGCAGCTTTCTTGGCAAGAGTTCAGAAATGGTTTGTCATTGCCTTTTTCCTAGGACTGAGAGAAAGTGTTTGGCCCAAAGTCACCAAGCTGACTTTGTGGCAGGACTAGAACGTATGGTCTCCCAGTTTGTAGCCTGATGCTTTAACCACTGCACCCAACTGTCTCTCTACTATGTCTCGTTTGGCCTTTTAAAGTCTTACACATAGCATATGCTTATGTTCAGCAGAGTGAACTTGGTCAAGAGTTGAAAAAGGAAAGGTAGGCCCCATAATGAAAATTCCACAAATCCTTTCAGCTTGAAATGATCATAATCAAAGACATTTCAATTTGGCAAAGTTGAATTTTGCATTTTTCAAAAGCTGCATCCAAAGTATATCTTTCTTGTATGAGAACAAGTAGGGTAAAAAGCATAAGCGTTTTGGCCCAGTCACCCATGCCATATTAAATACTCATGCTATATACAAGGCTCATGGCAAGGAGAAAAGTTCATAGGAGGCAGTGGTTAAATTAGCCAAATGAAGAACAATGAGAAAAACATAAGCCCTGCTAGATCAGGTCAAGATCTACTATTCCACTTTAATCCAACATTTTGCTTCTCATCATGATCGATCAAACCCCACTGGGATTCTTATGAACAATTAATCAGGTTATATGTTATTTAAACTGCTTATAGATGATTTAAGCTTCATGCACATTATCCTAAAATATTAAGGTAGAAGGAAAGAGTCCCTAAAATCATCTACTAGCATTTGTAGCTTTTAAATGCTTCACTATATGAAATAAATCCTGACAGTCAAAGTACATCTTCACTCCCATTTAGCACAATACAGACCATTGGTCAGTGTTTAAGATGCCTCAGATATAGTTTTTGCTGGTATGGGGTTTTAAAAACCAAATGCCACCAGAAAGAACTATTCTAAAATTCTTCTCAATTGATTCTTTTTACTGTACTGTACCATTATGATCTGAAAGTGCTATTTAGCGGGGCATTTTGTGTAATTCTTTTCAACTTCAAAATTTTCAATTTCAAAAATGAAGTTACAAGAACCTTCAACTTTTTGTTCCTTTTCAAAACTCTCAGAGATTTCTGCTTCTGCTGTAAATTGTGAATCTAAACTCTTGTTGGCTCTTGCTGAAACATGACAGAAGCCCCCAAGCTTTGTAAAAAAGGAAAAAAAATCTGGAAAATACTGGTAGGATAGGGCTTCTGGTTTTAGTTTTGTGTACATTTGCCTGGGTTTTTTTTTGTTTCTGACTAAAGAAACAATATGTTTAAACCTTTACTCTTAAATGTGCAAAAACAGAAATATTACAAGATTTCCTGTTTGGCTATAAAATCAACAAGAGGCATTCTCAGGTTATTTTTAGATAGATAGATAGACAGATAGATAGATAGATAGATAGATAGATAGATAGATAGATAGATAGATAGATAGATAGATAGATAGAATGAATTCTTCATTGGCCAAGCATGATTGGACACACAAGGAATTTGTCTTTGGTGCATATGCTTTCAGTGTATATAAAAAGAAAAAAATACATTCATCAGGACTCATAAGATCATACTAGAAACAAATAAAACAATATAAATCATAAAGATACAAGCAACATGGTAATAGTCATAAATGGGAGGAGATAAGTAATTGGAAGGATGAGAAGAATAATAGTAATACAGTCTTAGTAAATAGTTTGACAATGTTGTGGAAATTAGTTCTTTAGCAGAGTGATGGAAGTGAAATGTTAAATCTAGTTAGTTAAGTAATCAGGCTGCTAAGCTATGACCCTTTAGAGAAGACAACATCTCAAGAATTTTGTGTGTGGGTGGGTGTGTGGGTGGGTGTGTATGAGAGAGAAAGAGAGGGAGGGAGGGAGGGAGAAGAGGAGGAGGAGGAAGAGGAGGAAGATTTTGTGTCTTTCTTTAGTCGAAATAGGGTCATTTATTCATTTTTTTATTGATTTCAAGTTATTTTTTATTTATTTGTATCCCACCTTTATTATTTATTTATTATTTATTTATTATTTTATTTTCAATGAAATTAATTTTATTATTATTTATTTATTTTTATTGTTTATTGTTTATTATTATTATTTAAGTCAAAAAGTCAAACATATCCAACCTCCTACTATTTTTCCTACAAAAGCAACCATGTGAGTTGGATCGGGCTGAAAGAAAATGACTGACCCAAAGTCACACAGCTGACTTTTGTGGCTACAGTGGAAATAGATCTCATGTTTTCTGTCCTGATGCCTTAAACACCAGACCAAAGAGCTCTCTTTTATGTCATTTTGGTCTCTACAAATCTAAGTGGTTTGCAGCAAAAACATCACCAACAATATACAAACAGGATAGAAAAATATCAGTAAATGAGTAAGTCCTTTAGAGTTTCTCTGGCAGTCCCTGATCAGCTCTATAGTTAATCTATATTTGGAGTGGTGTTGACTTCTTCTTTCCCATTGGTTCAAGTAAAGCACAGTGACTGAAGTACGTTTGAGGGTTTATCAAAAATAAACCACTAACTATATTTGAAACAAATATTTCCATGCCATTGTTCACATACTGTTGATAAATTGTTTTTATGCAGGATGACACAGTGGTTCAGCCAGCAAAGAACCTGAAAGAACTTGATAAACATATTCAGGTTTTCAATCATGACATTTTATCTATTGCAATTTTGCAACATTGTTTTTCATTTGCATAAGTTATGGACTATCTCATAAACAGTTGTCCCAAAAAGCAAGCTGTAAATCAATATTTAAATCTAATGTTTACAAGCAGTTATATGCCCTTCAAAGGAAGATATAGAGAAGAATCCATAGGTAAGAAACAGAGCTGCAGAATATTCTTTTGTGCTCATTTGGTTGTTTTCCCTAAAATTATTGTCCAACTCTAAATGTTGAAATATTTTTAGGGACAGACACAACAATTGCCTTTTAAGTCAGACATACACTAGAAACATACACACAGAGGGAAAAGGTTGAATTGTTTGCTTTTTGAAGCTTACCATAGCCCAGAAGAGGTGCGCCATCTCGTGCCGGTTTTGAAGCACTGCCCATAAAAATAAATCTCTCCAAGGATTTTCACTTTTCTGATTCATATCAAGACTTGAGAACTTCCTTGCATTTGTCTTGTCCTAAATAAATCAACAATTTACCACTTCAAAAACTATTTTTTTAATCTAAGAGGTCACAGCTGGCTTGTTGTAAACATCTACATCTAATAGATAAATCAACTGGGGCTTTTACACAATAGTTTTTCTAAACAGAAATTCTCTGTTCTTCAGCAATCCTTGATTAGAATTCAGGTATACAATAAACTTATACTATTCTTTTACCTTAATTTTTGGCAATTCTCATTAACATTAAAAATTTTCCCCCAAATGGTAAGGGGGGGAACATTTTGGTAAAATCAGCATAGATACCTTGACATATATGATGCCTCTCCAGGTGCTATAGTTATAAAGACAAACCAGATGCACCTGTAGGTTTGATGGTTCTTTATATTGCAATGGCTCTCTAATATAATTGGGTATCCGTTGCAAATCTCACACTGCATTTCTATCTGCACAAATACATATACATGTTTCCCCGGCTCTCTTAAAGTTGTTGTTGGCAGGATTATGAGACAATTCATTCCATGAAATTAAGACAGTTACTGTATTCTAAATGAATAGGAATAGGTATAAATGAAAAATGAATAGGAATAGAATTGGAATTTCCTGTATGGGATATCATATAAAGAAGTGGAAATTAATTGCAAAACCTAACATTGAATTCTATTTTGGGCTGGCAAAAACAAAAGCAGTTTCCACTAGGCACTAATTCATTACTTTTATTAAAATTCAAGCAAGCTTCCACAAGCATAAGCCTAAGGGAGAACAAACGATTCTTCTCTCTCTTATTTCAGCACAACCCTCCCCCAAATATTTCAGCATTGAAATTCAGAGGGATGGTTCACAGGTTATTGTTGTCCACTGAAGATATGGTATGCCCTCAGTAAAAATGTTGTGATATTATTATTTTTTGTATAACTGAGAACAAGTCTTCCTGATGCATTCTCTTCTCTGTGTAGGATTTTCAGCTTCATCTCAGAAGCAATATCTTGGAAAAAAATGTCAAGAGAATATGAGCAGACAGACAGGAAAGTTAAACAGTCCTGCTAAGCAGAAAAGCACAGGTAGTGTTTTCATCTGTACTTCCAATGGAAGTGTCACAGTACCTTTTGAAGCCTACTTATGTTGAGATATATTTTGTTAGTTCAGTTTTCCAATGTCTGCCTAACTTTTTTCCCCAAAATATGATCTACCCTGAAAGTAAATCCTAGCTTGATTTTTACATGTGCTCCCAATATAAGCCTGAACCCGAATTAAGATCCTGCCCACTCCAGAATGGATGGGTAAAAATTAAGCTAGGATGGGGAAGGGAGGTGGTCCTACTCCTTACCTTCAAACAGTTGTAGCCAGGCCTCACACACTCTGACACCTGCCTTGCTGACCCAGTTCTTCTGCAGCCGGAAAGATTGGCAATGCTTTCCTGAAGATCTCTGCAGCTTATAACAAGGCTCCAGATAGACACAGAGCTCTGTTATTGGCTGCAGAGGTCTTCAAGAAAGCCTTGCCAACTGCAGAGGAAGACATTCCTGAAGGCCTCTGACAGTGAAAAGGAGGCCAGGGGTGATGTGCGCAAGTGAGGTTAGTCAGTGAATGACATCCCCCCAAAATAAGACCTGGTGCCTTTTTTGGTGGTGTTAGGAATGTAAGTCACCTAATAGTTGGGTTGGAAAATATATAAAACAGGATAGACATTTTAACACTGTTTCTTTAAGAAAATGCTAAAATTGTAATTGGGTGTGGTTCCTCAAACGGCCATAAGGTAGAGCCAGAAACCTGGGTTGTTTTGTTCTTCTCCTGTTTCTGAGAGTGTTGCTGTTCCTTATTGACTATTGACTTGATCATAGTTCTTCTTGGATTTGATGTAACTCTGTTACTGAACTGTTTTTGATCCTGGACTTTGATATTTGGATTATCCCTGGACTGAAAACTGACTGCTTTAACCTTGAATGACTTGGACTGTTTTGTTGAACTTTGCTTAACTGTTTTACTGGAAGTAAAAACCTACATTTTACTATACAGTGTGGCTGTGTGCTCTGTATGTGTTGTTCTTCACTACTCTCACTACTTCTCCCTGTGTGCGCTCATTCTCCTAACAGGGAATTACCTCAACAGGTGGCAAAAAAAAAAATAAGACAGAGTCTTATTTTTGGGAAAACACGGTACTTATTTGCCCAAAGACATTGAGTTGGGTTGGGGTGCAATGTAGACTAGCCTCCTTGTGGTGCACCTGGGCAATGTGATTTTGTCATGGCTAAATATTCTGGCTCACAAGGATATCCCACCAAGAAGAAACAGCATGAATACAACTGATTTTTTCAAAACCAATGATGTATTCTGTTATACCATACAGAATAAATTGAGTTGAGTGGCATATAAGTTCACTAAATTATTATTATTACTTCTCAGGGAATTTGACACTAGAAGTTGGCCTTGAAAACAGGATTTCAAGATCTGACTAGGACTATTTGTACTGGGGTTCCTTTGAGTATACCATTCAAAGGAACCATTACATGCTTTTTGGTTCTGAAAGTATTTACGTTATGCCTTAGAGTTCTAAGACCTCAAAAGGTATTATGTTCATCATGAAACACAGTTTATATTAAAACACTCACCACTTTCTTCTTTCCTCCAGGTTTTTGGTCATGATAAAAACCTCTGCAGGCATCATGTAGAAAATCTTTCAGTACCCTGGAAACTTCATGAAGAGTGAAGATATCTTCCTTGTTATGTTTTTTAAATAGAAGCTTATGGAGGAGAGACTTTGAGGAAATGTTACAGTACAGGGTCTGAAGACGGCTATATGTTAGGAAGTCATATATGTTGGCCCCATTATCAATGAACAATTTCACAAACTCTGGCTTATCATTCACCAGGGCATCCATCAACACTTCCTCTAAATCACATGACTAGAATAATAACAAATGCAAAAAAAACCCCATCATTATAATAGATATTACAATTAGGAACTGTATCATTCTTTCCAACATATTATGCTTCATGGAAACCATAAGACTATAAGAAATTGTTTTATACTGCAAATCATCTCTCCGAACTGAGCTATAATTGGACAGGAACAAGAATGCAAGAAAAAATAATTGTCTGTCCAACTTTTCAATCCATCCTGCATGAAAAAAACATTCAATTAAAAAGCTTATGAACTAGACTAAAATTGTATGCCAATGATGCAACGTGCAGAGAGAGCATTCTACATTACAAGTTAGTACACAGTCCTCAAGGCAATGTTTTACACTACATCTTGAGAAACCTCACTACATGATTTATAGTATAAACTCATTCAGCCACTGATGATTCAATTGAGAATTTGAGTCATTATCTGATTACATTAACTATATGGAGCAACTTGTACCTCCTGGGTGAAATACCCCAATATGTATCAATTAGTATAGCAGCCCCCAACTTTTTGGGCACCAGAGACAGATAGCATGGAGAGAAGTTTTTCCATGGAGTGGAGGGAGTGTGATTTCATGTGCTGCCTGCATTCTACATATGGGGCTTCACTTGTTTGTGTGGCCTGGTTTCTGGCATGCTGCAGCCTGGTGCTAGTCCATAGACCAGGAGTTGGAGACCCCCAAATCAGTATATCTTCCAAAATGTATTAGAGCCATCACAGATAATTTTCCAATGGATATCAAAAAAATTAAAATGTAGGTGGACTCATTATGCAGTAACTCCACTTCATGAATTCCCAATTCTAAGTCTGGAAGCACATGATAGATCTGTATTGCCAAAACTATATAAATAATTGAAAGATATGTTTTAAAAAGAAGGACTTTTACCTTCCACTCCACATCTCCACTGAATATTTCACTTTTAGCTATATCCACTCTATTCCAGGCTACAGCCAGCTTGAGTTCATCCAGGTATTCTTGGGCTTCCTGACTATGACTCTTACAAGCTGTCACAAACATGAAATAAGAATAAATTCACAGTGGAGGTTACTCAGAGTCCATAAATTCAATGGCTTTACTGCCAAGTAAGTATACACAACTTTGTAACCTCAATCTTTCAAGGAAATAATGTGCTTCAAATCTACATTGTATTGTATGTTTTTATCTGATTTATTTTAAAATGGTTTGCCCTACCATTTCAGATGGCCTTCATTTGCCAGTTATGTTTTAGATCTGCCAGTTTAGCCTAAATACTTTAAAGTGTTTTGATGGGACAGAGTTGGGTGGATATTTAATTCACTCAGAAAAATTAATGATTTAATTAAATTAGAGAAGTAATCAGTTAATAGGTAAAAGTGTTCAGCTATAATTATGCATTTTTAATTTCAACCTTCTTGTTCTATGTAGATGGTTTATATATTAAAAACATGATAATACAGAAAAAAATGTTATCTTTTTTTAAAGGGCCCAGGTGTGAGTATATGCCTTTTCCCAGTTCCAAGCATGAATTTGTAGTGTACATTATCCAACATTATTTTAAGTTGCTCCAAAAAAACTTAGACAGTCAGTTAATTAACCACTACATGGAAGCATGCAAATACTTGATGGCACATAATTAATCTTGGCAATGCTCATAGTTCTTTTTGAATATAAAAATGGCTATGTCATTTTCTCAGCAAGCCTTTAATTTGCAATTGATGATTATTAAAATAGCAGCTTAATATTTTTGAAGCTTAAATTGGAATTGGTTTGTGAATTGATGGATTTATATCTTGCGTGATTCACTATTCGGATTATGTTTAAAGTAAGATATTCTATACATAAAGCAAGTGAGATTTATGTTTGTGTTTTAACAAATAAACAGCATTGATTAAAAGTATACTACCTTTAACCAGGGCTTTCAAAATAATTGTGTCCAATTCTTCTGAACCTTCTTGTTCAAAGTAATGTATAGTTAGAAGCTGCTCCCGAGTGATAATTCTTCGGATCTAAAGGGTTAAAGCAGACAACTGGTTTCCAACAGTTAAAATTATAGATTATTCATGCTTTGATTATATTACATGCCAAGGGTTATGAGAGGCAAAATAAAGCAAGCCATGGTCTCTGGGGCCCACTTAAAAGAAGAATAAATACTAGCCTTGTCTGGAAATACTCAGGGCATGTAAATGAGCAAAACTCTTTGAAGTTTACTATAATTACTTCCAAAATTAGACTCTTTTTAATATGTTCTGCTTAGAGCTGCCTTTAAATCTAGTTCAAAAAGTTGTTGCTTAGATGCTGGTGGGAGATAAGCGGCTCGTCTGCAGAAGCACCTAAATTGGCAGTCAGTTAGATGGGCAAATTGATAAAGGGCTAAGTCATTGGATGGATTACCTACGCGAGTGATGGTGAACCTATGACATGTGTGTCAAAAGTGAAATACCCAGAACATTTGGGGTGATACGCCAATGTTCATGAACACTTGAAAACAACTATTCTCTAAAGTATGCCTCATTTTCATGTGATTTTTGGAAGCTGTGGAGGCAACACAACAAAGGGATGGGCAGTCACATGGCCCCTGGATCTTCCCCCATGGCATAGTGCAGAAGTGGCCAATTATGGCCCCTTTACAGCTTGTGGATTTCAACTCCCAGAATTCCTGAGATGGCATGATCATGACAATTCCTGGGCATGGCTGGGACAGGAATTCTGGGAGCTGAAGTCCACAGGTTGTAAAGGGGCCATTGTGGCCCACCCCTGGCATAGTGGAAGGTCATAGAGAGCCTCCTATTTTTCTTTTTCACTTATTTTCAGGGTGTTGATACTCAACAGCATTTTAGCTTTTGTTCTTTTATGTGTCAGTGTTCCAGAAAACCTCCACTCCAATAAATAATTGTGAGGCAGACATCCTCTCAAAAGTTCTTTTTTATTTGGGTAGTAAACTGGCACATCTGGGAAATCCCGAATCTGAAAGCTCCTGGTTTCCTTGCAATAAGTAAAAAATTACAAATCCACCCCCTGCACCCATCATTGCATCACATGCCCCAATCACCATCTGTTCCAGCTTGAGAAGTCCCCTCAACTAGCTGCAGAATAACATGACCTTGACTTAGAAGAAAAATGCTATTATGTCTAACCACATACACTCCAAGAAATTCCCCTGTCCCATTTTCCCAGGCTCAATAATGTGGCAGTGTGGAAGCGTCTGGTGCTAATATGGTTTCCAAAGCTGACATTAAGGCTGTTATATTTTACCTTTATAGGATGGTTTTATTGATATCTTTTATCATTGTATATTAGTATATTTCCTAAGATATAATGTCTTGGGCATGTTTGTTTTCTTGAAAAGTCATATATTTAGTGGAGAGGGGGTAGATTTGAGATAGACAGAAGACAAAAAAGAAACGAAGATGTTCCCAAAATATTTTTACAATCTTTTCATACATTTGATGTATTAAGAAATTAACTTACCATTTCAGTCCAATTATCAGTCTCATTTGAAGTGAAATTTTCTGTGGGAAACTTTTGTTTTAATTGTTTTTGTACTACTTCTGGCACAATTAAGTGTGGCTCACTCATCAGGGCAGCTAAGATATCAGCTATACCACCAGATCCAGCCAAAATAAGACAAGGGATAGAATTTTTTAACCCCTTGAAAATTCTCTATTGAAACAAAAACAAATAGGGTCATATATGTTCAGACAAAATAAAACCACATAATTGTATTCAGAGGAATTTATATCAAACCCAGTCAGGTTGCAGCAGGGGCTGATCCGGTAAGGAATTTGGAACGAAGACTAGAAAATTGCATAGCTACAGTCTAGATTGAAAGTTTTTCAAAATCCCAATGAAGTCAATGGCAAACAATCTATAAAGATCAGATCAAACATTAAATGAAATAAACTTTAAAAGAAAAGGAAAGGATTCCAATGATAATCCCTGTAAGAACATGGTACCCATGGACATCCTGTGTCGATGCTCAGACAAGACTAATATTATTAAGTCTATATAACATTTCCTGTGCTCCATATTTAGAGAGCTACTAAACAGCCATTTTGATCAACACAACCAAGCTTATTTCTTCCTCTTCCATTATTACATTTAGCTAAATAAGGAACTGAAAAATGTTCTGGTCTCTTATTCTGTGATATTCTAACTGGACTTTATCCAGGAGCTATATTATACACTTCACTTTTAAGCAATGCACCCACATGTGTTCAGAATCCTCTGTTTCTTGCCCAGCACTAGAATCTTTGTATAGTTAGAATTTTTATGACAACAAAAATTGTTCATTTGCTTACCTCAAGAATGTGAGGTCTTCCATTCACAAGTAAACAGAGAACTGGGATTTCAATGCTACCTGTTCCTGAGTTAATATATTATAAAATATGTAATAAATATCTCACAAAATTCAAAATATATATTTACTAATTCAGCTGATTATTTGCTTCTAATCAGTTTATGCCCAATATCATCTCTGCTTGACCATGCTACAAAATAGCAGAAGGACCTAAACAATATTTGTACAGATCACTCATGACTCTAAGTTGTAATAGATTTTGTTGACTTTGGCTTAAATAAGAGAGATAGATGTGTGTGAGAGATGTTCAGGGGGAGAGGGAGAGATATCCAAGTATGAGGAGTGATGAGCTCAGGTAAGATTCAATGCCAAAGAATAACATGTGCTGATGCTCAGCAAAGACGAAATTCATTAAGAAACTAATACTACTTGAAAACCATTTTTCGAGAGGAACTCAAATGTCTAATACAATCGTTTGCTTCTTATATGTTGCTACCACATACAGCATATATCATCCCTTCTTGTTTGCCTTCTCATTTCTTTAGCTTCTTCATACATATAAAACAGTTACATTTTGCATGTGGATTACTGCATTCTCTGTTATGAGCAATCATATAGACTTATATGTTTGTGGAGTATATGAGCACACACTATTAGTTACTGAATATTTTTCTAAACCAAACAAATTATACAGGTATGATATTAGCTGCCAGATTTACATTATCTATGAATTGGTCTTATTGATTTCAATGATTGTGTTCTAATTAAAGTAAATCTGACTCTGTCCAATCATTAAGCAACAATAACCCCCTGAAAATATCAGACATTCAAATAACAGCCTTTCTTGTCTTTTTTTTTTTTGTCTTACCTCCATAGTTAGTACGCTGTTCTGAAATATATTTCTCCAAGGAAAGTTGCAGCTTTGTTATCCCATCTGGCTCACTCTCTTCCACCAAAATGAAATGGGAATGGTGATTGTCAAGGGAATACAAAGGCCCTTGGACATTATTATCAGTTTTGTGGCTTATGAGAATGTCATTCTATGAAAAAGAAGATACCACTTTTCACACAAAAGCAAATTGTTCTTCTGGACCATGTCTGGTTAATATGATTAAATCATATGTTGCATGTAACAATTTCTATCAAATGAAAGTCTTCTTAGCAAGTTCCCAGAGCATTACATTTTCTTAAGTATCCTCTATACATATATTTTCCATACTTTTGCCAATGAAAAAAGGGTACCTTGATATTATCCAGAAGATCTCTCTGCTGTATTTTCTCCAAGGAAGTTATTCCTATTGCAACTACTTTTACTGTAGATGAAGTACTTGTCAACATATGATCTTGGACTGCTTGCCCAATGTGTTTTGTTATTCCAACATGCAGACCACTTGTAAAAATCCAAGCACCTGAAATGATTTATTTTTCAGCCATGATATTAGATAAACTTAAGAACCAAAGGCATGTATCATTACCTAATCCAGGTACAGGGATTAAATCTAGAGTTTAGGACAGAGCTTCATCTAGTATGGATTGTTCTATATGAATTTGTTTAATTCAAACCAAAGCAAGATTCAGAGAAACAACTCTATTCCCTCATAGATTAACACAGGAAAACTGCAAATGGCTATGTAAGGAGAGAAAATACTCTGAAATACAGATGAGTCAATCAATCAAAATTAAACCTGACAATTTGGCTAAGATGTTGAGATCAGAAAGCCTAGGAACCTCAAAATGAGGTATTTGTTTCTAGGTATCCTACTTTGTTCTTTGTTCACTCTCTGTCTCTCTATCTTTCTCTGTGTCTCTTTCTCCCTCTGTCTCTCTCTCCCTCCCTCCCCCTCCCCCTATCCATGTATGTTGGTATGTATGTTTCTATGTATTGATGCCTAGAATACTAGCTGTGAATTAAAGGCTGTAGGATTCATGATCATTTTCCTTTTTCACTATCTCCCTTGTCTTCAATTCTCAGTTTTCTCAATCTTCTGAGAAGAATTTAGCTCATTATACATCTGTTAACTCTTGCCCTTCTGTAAGAGGAAATTCCATCTCATTCCTCCAGAATAAAGATGCAAAGAGCAGGGGTTTTTTCTGTAAATAGTGATAGCAGCAGCAACAAGTCAGGCCTGCACAGCAAAGATGATGAGGGGTTGCCATAACAGATAGTGGTTTAGGGATCCCCATTTGATAGAGCCATAAAGACTGACCCACCATATCCCCATGTGTTTGCATGTACAAATAGCCACACCATTATAGGCTGCACATTATTTTTCTCTGGCAGAGAATAAATTCTGCAGTTAAACTCATGTGGGGATGAAGAGTACCAAATTTCATTGAAATTGATGCACAGGTCTTTGAACTAACTCTTTTTTTTTTTTAAGTACCTGTAAATGTGATGCTCTGAGACAGAGTGTGATGAAATATATTACAATTGTAGCTGCTCTGCTGAAAAACAAGTTTTGTCATATTTCAGAAAGATATGATCAAGAGCTGTATAAAAAGATGTTCAAGAGGGACTTCTGGTCTGGAAGGCTTTGGCGGTGGCAGGAATCCGCGATTGTGCACGGTTTCTGCTGTGCTCACCACTGGAGTGCCCCCGATCCAGCTGGATTTGGGGGCTATAGTTACCCTGTAGAGGTAACTGAAGATAGGGGAGATCCAG
>BHFT01049495.1:0-11055 GCA_004320025.1 Laticauda laticaudata | reverse complement strand
ACACACACACACACAAATCACACAACAACACACAGGTCTTTCTGCAGGACATACACACGCCTCCAAAAGCAGCCACATTCCTAACGCTGCTTTTCCAGGCTTCATTCTTGGGGGGAGGGGAGGGAAGAAGAGAGAAATGAGACAGAGGAAAAGACTATCCTGTGAATGCCAAATAAAGAATGATCTATCAGTAGGAAAACCGGGGTGGGGGATATTCCTCCAGAAAAAGCAGAAGAAAGCAGAGAACCCTGGGAAAATCCCAAAGTAAAAAGTCTGCAAGGAAAATTCCCCCACCCCTTGTATTTCTACACGATCGATCAAATTCTTTATTTGGGGATTGCAGGATACTGTCTCTGTTCTGTATAAAAATAGTTGGCTCCAAATAATGCATTCTGATTTGGTTACAAAAAAACTAAAAAGGGATATGGTTCAAAAAGGAACCATCGCTTGAAACCCGCACAAAGGCGCAAAATCAAATGATGTATTGGCTACAAGCCGGCAGACAGGAAAGTATAAAAAGGGCTGTCGTGGCTTGAGCCAATGTCGTTTTACTGACTGTTGTTGAAAATAAAGCGACTTTGTAGTTGGAACCCCCGGTCTATCCTCGCGTTTTTCCCGGAACAGAACACTTGGCAGACGAGGATGGGAATCATCCTAGTGCGAAGCCAAGCAACGCGGTGAATATAGAAATTCCAGACGGCAAAAACCAGAATGGCACAGGAACAACGCACCACCCGGGCACCTTTAAATCCCAATGAATTAAAAAGAGGATTGGGATTCCTATGTAGACGCGTTTCCAGATGTACTTGGAAAGCAATGAGATGGAGGGGAATCTCAGATCAGCAACAAGAGGGCTTGTGTTCTTAACAACCTGGGGGCCTAACAAGTCTTCAAAAGATGGCGAAAAGCACCTAGCGAAGCCCCGAGACGTCAAGTTTAATTGACGGGCCAGAACTTCAAAGACCTGCTCAAAGCTCACTAGTCCGATGGTCCTCCCAACCTTATAAAGCGCCAATGAAATTCTATCGAAGAGACCAAGAAGAGAAGTGAGACCATCCGGCTGACTTCGTAGCTGGCTCTCGCGACTAAATAGGGGGAGAGTGCGAATTCCTTCCTAAACCTACGATGAGGCCATGAGAGACGCGAGTAAGTGTTGGGCTTAAGAGACTCGATCAACACAGTAGAGGCAAACACTAAACAAGCCCACATAAACCATGCCGAAGCCCATCGCGGAAGCTAGCAGCCGCTGAAGCGCGCAAAAATGCGCTGTCAAAAATGAAGGCAGATGAACGCGAACGAGACGAAACAAGCCCTGGCCAAGAGGGAAAAAAACAGTTCTCCCCGCTACCACTCACAGCACGAAGATTATGGTGAGAACGTCGCGAAATCAGACGAAGAAGGTATTGAACGAGGTCCACCGCCTGTATGCCCAACAAGAAGAGCGCGAAAGAGAATTGGCGGGAATGCGCTGGGCTGCAGAGGAAATACATAACCTCGAGCCGAATGCAGGTTTTCTCAGATGCCAATTTGCAAGAACATTGCAAGAAAACGTAGGGCATATCGAGAAAAGTCTGCAGGAAAAAGAAAAAACTAAGCCCAATGAGACAGCAGCAACTCCCCCGGCACCAAGCCGAGCCCCAGGCGAGCTGAGAGAAAGTGGCAGGCGGGAACAAGCGAACGCAGGCCCACTAACCGAGAGAAATACACGGGTCAAAGACCTGTTACTATAGGAAGCGCTCCAGACGGAAAGCGAAGTAGAAAGTCCAAGAATAATTGTGAAATCCGAAGGTAAAGCACCTGCGAATGGAAAGTAGACTGCTGGTCCTTCATATCCATCGGTATCTTGGGACACCATCAAACAACATAGTCCAGATTCAAAACCTAAAGAACTCCAGAAGCCAGTCCGGCTAACACTCAAAGACTACCAGGGAAAACCGAATTCCTGTAGTCGGCAGGGAAAATTCTAAGTCACCTAACAACATCATGTTTTGAAGTGCTACCGCTGACCAATAGTCGACCGAGACCGACCCAAGCCTCCTGGGATCGAATGGTTCGCGCCATTGGGCCATCGGATCCTGGGATAGACCGAGTGGCCACAACTGCTGGGAAGAAAAAAACCCTAATCCAGGAATTCGCAAGGACGTTTTTTATGATGGCTGCACTTGGCAAGTATCGGGAAAACCCTATTTCTTTTAGTCCTAAGACCCCCAAGGTAAACACAACACGGAGACTAAAAGCCAGGGAGTTCCCTTTTGCCCTAAAAAAGCAAAGATAGAGGAACAGCTAAATAAACCTAGTAGCCCAAGGGCGTATTAGAAACCCCAACCTGTGGACCATGGGGCCAGTGGGAAACGCCTATAGTTACAGCCTATTAACCTGACAGGTCCATTCGAATCTGTGGGTGATCTAACAAGGCTAACCCTGAACCACGCAGCATGCAAAACAGAGACACATACCCCGGTGGCCAGTAGTGCAGTACTTACCTAACATTCCCTGGGGAAGTGGATAAAGTTTTTGCCAAAACTCGATCTGGCAGCAAGCTTATGCAAACAGCTCCCAGTAAGACCCGCGAAAACAGCAAGTAGCAACAGACTATAGTTACTCACAAGGGGGCTTTTTTCAGATGTAACAGACTCCATTTGGAGTGAGTGTAGCCCAGGCCTGTTCTTTCAAGAACCTAATGGAATGGGCCTCCTAAATGGCATACAAGGAGTTTGTACCATATTTCGAACGACGTCTATCTCAAGGCTAAAAAATGAAAAACCAACTAGAAAGAGACTTAAAGAAAGTACTAAACAATTCAGGGAAAGTAAACAAAGAAAAGAGCTGCTAATAAAAAAGAGGCGTCGAATTCCTGGCTATTTAAATAGACGAAGAAGGTAAATACACCCTAACCAGAAAAAGAAAATTAAAGCCATTAAAAGAATGCACCAGAACCAAAAGAACAAAAACCAGTTACAAGGCATTTCTAGGGCTGATAAAATTTTTATTAAATTGTAATTCCTACAATAAGGGCTACAAAATAGGCAGAAACGATTGCACTGTTTAACTGGACAAGAAAGCATTTTGGACTTGGGGTTATGAGGGAAAAGAAAAGCTTTCCAACAATAAAAAAACTTGCTAACAATCGAACACCGTTCTCATTCAATTAGCGACACAAACTACCCATTGAAGAGTTGAACCTGGCGACGGCCTCAACCATTTGGAGTCGGTTGGCCAATCGCTGAGCCACCAACTACCTGATGGAAGAGAGGGCACCGTCGCATAACTATTCAAAAAACCGCTGTCAAAAACCGAGCGAAAAATCAACAGCCATTGGACAGAGAAGCCCTAGCAATCGACGCTGGGGTAAAACGTCTTCCACGAGTACCTATATGGGCGGACTTTTCAAATCCGTAACAGACCAACAAACCGCTATTAGGAATTTTGGCGGGAAACAAGCCCACACCAAAAATATCCTGTCCCCAAGAATGAGGTTAGGTAGTCGGAGTTCCTAGCATCCTATTCCCTATACTCTAATACATCGGCCAAGGAAAACAAATTTATGCGGAGGCCTTGAGCAGAAGCACCCTTGCCAAATCAACGAGAAGAAAGAACAGCTGGCACAGCACACAAATGACTTGCTCTACAGATAGAGACTTGCCCGATCTACCCATATCGCGAATGATGTCGCCAAGAGCCACCGCAAACAAGACCCATTGACTGCCGCAGTCTTAACTGGGTAAGGTAGAGTTGGCGTGGAAGACCAAAACTGAGATTTTAAACCTTTCGCGGACAGACAAACTGAACTCCTCAATCCAAAAGGGGTGTTTAATTGTGGGGTGAGGGGGTAATTATTCCTAACAAATTGCAACCGACAGGGTACTAAGTAATGTTGCCACGAGGGCCACCCTGGAATTGCGTTAAAAATGAAAAGCCTTGCTAAAAGAAAAGTTTATGTCTGGTGGCCGGGTATTGAATAGGTACAAGTAGAATACTGGGTAAACTCGTCACAACTGCCCAAGAGAATCAGACCAATCCCACCAAAAAGCACCCAATAGAGGGACTGGGAAACGCCAAGAGGGCCCCTGGTCGCGAATCCCACATCGATTTCGCAGGTCCTACCAAGGGGCACCACATTTCTTGATTGTTGTGGATGCATACTCTAATTTGGCTAGAGGTAAAATAATGCCATCAACGACAAAACAAGAAACCATGAAATAAAACAATTAGACAAACTTATTTGTAAACCCATGGCCTAACTGGACGTCCTAGTGTCCCCGATAATGGGCCAACAATTAACCCAGCCCTAGACAATTCGAGCAATACCTAGCCTTCCTAGGTAATAAGACATGCCCTTACCCAGCGCTGCCATCCGACTCCGCAACGGTAGGGCAGAAAAGAATGGTCAGGTTTACGAAGGAGGTTTAGAAAAAATGGACACTGAGATGTCCAAAACAGAATAAATCGATTACGTCCACCCTACAACATATACACCAAGTACCACAAGACCTAACCAAAACCCCAGCAGAACTACTTGGATGGGGAGGAAACTAAGGTCGCACCTAGATAGGCTGCATCCAAATTTCACAACAGAAAACCCTACGCGATTCAGGAGTTTTTGGAAAAATTGGTGATTTAAAGTTTATGCCTAAACTTCACTGGGGACGCCATTATGGCTACCGGGACCAAATTTTACAAAATAACCAGGCCCCAAGTTCTACTAGGATTAATGGTAGAACGATGGCAGGGAATGGAAGCGGTGGCGGCATAGACCAGCTCGTTCCAGGAAACTTCAGAAAAAGAAATGAAAAAAACACAACCATGAGCATAATACAAAAAAACGACGAAATTCCAAACCAAAGGGGGGGGGGGAATGCGAGAAATAATAGAACCGTTTAAATCAAACTCCGAAAATAATCACAGAGCAAAAAGAGCAAAATAAGAGACTGCACATGTTTGAAGAAAGTTGTGTTTGAAGAGTCCATCGGAAGGGGGCCAGCCAGGCCACCCTCCGACCTGCCCGTAGGAAACGGGAGGGAGCGGCAAAAAACTGCCGCTAACGCAACTCAGGCAGGCAGTAAAAATGGCTTGACCTTAGCCCTTTCCAGACGGTTCCCAGGGAGAAGGACGGAAAGACAAACGGCAGCCCATCCGAACCGGTTTGAAGTCTCCAAAACAAAAATGAAACGCACAAGTTCAGTCGAGTCAGGAGAAGCCCCACGCTACCTGCGAGACCTGACGTCAACCACGTAGGACTGAACTAAGAGGGGGTAGGGGTGTTCTGTATAAAATAGTTGGCTCCAAATAACTCATTCTGAATTGTTACAAAAAACTAAAGGGATTGGTTTCAAAAGGAACCAAATGCCCTTGAAGCGCACAAAAGGCGGCAAAATCAAATGAAATGTCCATTGGCTACAAGCCGGCCAGACAGGAAAAGTATAATAAGGGCTGTCGCGGATTTGAGCCAAAATGTTCCCATTTTACTGACTGTTGTTGAAATAAAGACTTTGTAGTTGGAACCCGTCTACCTCACGTTTTCCGGACAGAACAGTCTGCCAGTCCATTCTGAGAGAAAGAGAGAGAGAGGGAGACGAGAGAGAGAGAGATTTTGGGCTTCAACACTGACGGAAGAGCAGCGAAGTCTTTCTTTTTTTCCCCGCAAAACTCCCACCAAAGAATTGGTGAGTCTCTTGGAGAAGGTTATGCCCTTGAGCAGAGTTTTGGGGAGAGAAAGAAAAACTTTGCTGCTTTTCCTTGTATGCAGCCAAAAGCAGAAGAAAAGAAGAAGCAGCCTGGTGGCCAGGCAAGGGCACATGGAAAGAGTGGGGCTATTTCCGCCTTCCCCTCCTTTATACTATGTTGTTCAAATGCAAGTACGCAAAGCTTTTGTTCCACGCAGCCTGGATTAATCTGCTTGGGGGTGCTTTGGGGTGACATTTTTCTACGGACCCACCGAAAAATTTTCTTCATGGACCAACCAGTGATTCCCCTGGCTACTGGTTGGTGAACACCTGGACTAGATGACCTACGTTGGTCGCTCGTCGCAACTCCTGTTAAATACTGTATCTATCAAACACAGAGGGGAGATATCATAGTTAGTAACAAGAAGGCCCATTCTTTTATTGAAGCCTGGGAGGTGCTAAGATCTTCATGAATCTGTAAGCGTATATAATAAGCAGAACAATACAATGTTTCATCCGCTTTGTGACATGAAAAAACAAGCTAACTGACTAAAGCCCTGTCACACTGCAAAGGATGGAAAGAGATGTAAACGGAGAAAAAACTTGCCATGTTGGTTAACGCGATGCTCTCCGTTCTGTACTCAATGTCTCCGTTTTAGCTTCTCTCTATCCCGTCTCAGCATCCGTCGATTGACATTTCATCCACTCAAGAGGGTTTTTGAGCTGCTCAAAATTTGAGTGGAAAATGTAATCCATGCGTCCATTCTGCATCCGCTAGGCATACGGGGCGCATCTGTTCGGCAATCCGTTACGCATCCGCTATATCCGCTTGGAAAATCTGCTGCATCACTCACTTTGAATAGTTTCGCGCAACTCCAATCCGCTCCCAGCACGTAAACGGAACGCCAGGGAGAAGCAGAACAGATGTGGAACGGACGCGGAAAGCGGACGTGCAGGGCATTAGTAGCACGGATGGAAAAAAGGATGAAGTGGATGCAGCACGCAAGAAAGCATTTAAAAACGGGAAAAAACATTCGCAGGTCAGGGGACCTATCTCGGATGTTAAGGATGTCCTGCCAGGATGCTAGAAGGATGAATTAAGTGGACACATAGGTGAAAACTATATTGCTCATAAAGGAGGAGCAACTCGACCTGGATCTTCACTTTCAGACCAGCATGGCCCTGCTTGCAGACCTCTGCCAGCCTTCATCTGCTCTTCCTCTTCACAAGCATCAGTTCATCTCACATGGTCGTAACAAACTCTTTTGGTAGCACATCTTTGCAACAGTGCGATAGGCCAATCTACAGGTTCTGTGAAACTCTACTATGGGAAGAAAAGAGGTGGCCAAGAAGCGTCTGGGTCTGAGTTGGATAGGAGAAGAGCAGAGTACGGACTCGTACAAACAAGAAGCCTGATGGTGGAGCCTGAGGAACGAAGACTCTCGTGCATCTCCAGAACTTCATGAGGATGCCTCCAAGACATGTTTGAGGAAGTTGTGCAGCGGCGCTGACACCCAGGTTGACCAAGACAAACCTTCTTGGCCCCAGCCTGGAACTGGGCTCTAAGGTGGCACTGACTCTGCGGGACCCACCTACCAGGAGCATGCCTGTATGGCTGGAGGGTGCCAACACACACCATCAGCATTGTGGTCAGAGAAGTGGTGCAGGCCCTCAGAGAATAATAACATGGAGGAGCTTCCAGTGCCTCCACTGAGAAGGCAGGGAAGAAAGGTTGCCAGAGCAGTGGGTATCAGAAGTGGAAACTTCCCCCACACCGTTTGGGAGCATAGGATGGGAAGCACGTGGCCTGCAAAGCACTCAGCCAAAAAAAAAAAATCCCCCCCGGGGGGGTTCCCCACCTATTTCAAACTACAAGGGCTCCTTCAGCATCGTTCCTCTTCAACCATGGTTGTGCTGACTAACCAAGTTCATGTACATCGATGCTTCAGGCAACGGCTCATCTTCATAGATGCCCAAGGGTATACAATGCCAGTCACCTCAAGGAGGGGCTTGCATGCAAGCTCATCATGGGCCTTCCCAGATCCAGACCCCCTGCCCAACGAAAACACACAGATGTGCCCTACTTCATCGTGGGGGATTGACGCCTTCATCCCTCAGAACGCGACCTCTAATGAAGCCCTACACTTCCAGACTCCTCACGCCGTGAAGAGAGGATCTTCACTACAGGCTGTCCAAGAAGGAAGGCGGGTGGTGGAGAATGCCTTTGCATCCTGGGCCAACAGGTTCCAGGTACTTCTCAAACCAAACTTTGCAAGCAATCGCCCAGAGACATGAGGAGCATCGTGGAAGCTTGCTTGCATCCTGCACAATCTCCATGCGTACCCTGCTACCCAGTCTTGGCAGAACAAGGCTCGTGGACCTCCAGCAAGCAAATGGGGGACATGGAGCCTGGGGAATAGAGGCCAAAGGGCGAAACCTGATAGACAACTGAGGAATGTGCAAGGCCCCACACAGAGCCTCACATGAAGGGAAGAAGCAGCGCACCTCCTGAAACACTGGTGGCAACTCCCGCAGCTGGAGCAGTGGAAGTGGCAGAATCAGGATGGTAGACTGATTAATGGGTGCTTTCTTCCAGCCTGTCTCATCACACTGGTGAGACTGGCCATGTATGTTGGGTGGGCCTACAATGAAACAGGAAGCATTTAAAATAAAAGAGTTGTGTTTATGTTCAAATTGTTGGGATCAATGCTTACATGTAATTGATAATGAGGGCCATAAAGTGTGGCACCTGGGAGGGTGGACCCGAGAGAGAGAGAGAGAGAGAGAGAGAGAGAGACAGAGACAGAGACAGAGACAGAGAGAGACAGACAGAGAGAGAGAGAGAGAGAGGGAGAGAACATCACTGCCAGTCCTCCAAGGTTAGATTGGATCTCTCACTCTCTTTCTCTCTCCCACTGTCACTCAAAATTCATATTAGTGGTCCGCAGGATTTAAAATTATGAGTTTAGTGGTCCCTGAAGTCCAAAACATTGGTGACTCCTGATCTAATCCAACTCCCCTACCCAAGCAGGAGACCCCATACCTTTTCTGACAAATGGCAGTCAAACTCTTCTTGAAAGCCTTCAATGATGAAGCTCCCACAAATTCTGAAGGCAAGGTGTTCCATTGGTTGATTGTTCTCCCTGTCAGAAAAATTCTCCTTATTTCTAGGTTGAATGTCTCCTTGTTCAGTTTCCATCCATTATTTCTTCTCTGGCCTGCAGGTGCTTTGGAAAATAGCTTGACCCTTACTCTCTGTGGCAGCCCCTCAAATACTGAAACACTGCTATTATGTCTCCCCTGGTCTTTCTCTTCACTAGACTAGCCATGCCTAGTTCCTGCAAACATTCATTATATGTTTTAATCTCCAGTCCCCTAATCATCTTTTTTGCTCTTCTCTGAACTTTTTCTAGAGTCTCAACATCTTTTTTATAGTGTGGTGATCAAAACTGGATGCAGTATTCCAGGTATGGTTTTTACTAAGGCTTTATAGAGTGGTATTAATACTTCACTTGATCTTGATTGTATCCTTCTGTTAATGCAGTTTAGGGTTACATTGGCTTCTTTGGCTGCTGCTGCACACTGCTAGCTCATATTTAAAGATCAGTCTCATGGAAAGGTTGATCATTATCAACCTTTCCATGGAATTCTCTCCTTCCGTATACTGACTTATTTTTTTCGACACAAAGATGGCCAATTCATCACCTTGCCAAGAAGATCTTTCTCTAGTTCCAGAGTTTCTTAATGGAGTTCTTTACCTCTTTGTTCCTCAGAGTGTAAATGACAGGGTTGAGGAATGGGGTCACCATGGTGTAGAGGACAGCAGCCAGCTTGTCTGTTGAGAAGCTGGAAGCAGGGCAGGTGTAGATGAAAATACAGTGTCCCAGGAAGAGGATCACCACAAGTAAGTGGGCAGCACAGGTGGAGAAGGCTTTGTGACGATCCTCAGCTGCTTGCCCTCTCAGTGAGGTAAGGATAATGGCATAGGAAGTTACCAAGATCATGAAGCAAACTAGGGGCATCAAACCACTGCTGGATATGATGAGAATACTGGTGAAGTAGGTGTCCATGCAAGCCAACTTCATGAGTGGGGGAATATCACAGAAAAAACTGTCTATGATATTGGGGCCGCAATAAGAAAGATGGGTGGTGAGGAACGTCTGGATCAGAGAATGGATAGTTGCCCCAACCCACAAGACTCCAAGCAAACCCACACAGATCTTCATATTCATCAGGTTCAAGTACTGAAAGGGGAAGCAGATGGCAACACAACGGTCATAGCCCATAATGGTCAGGAGGAAGATCTCCGCTGAAGCACACAGGTGAAGGAAGAAAAGCTGGGTGACACAACCCTCAAAAGAGATGACCTTCTGGTGGAAGAAGCAGTCGAAAAGCATCTTGGGCATTGTGACTGAGGAATGGCAGATGTCAATGAAGGAGAGGTTCCCCAAGAAGAAGTACATGGGAGTGTGGAGGCAGCGGTCGCGAGCCACTGTCACTATAATGAGGAGGTTGCCTACCAGGATAAGTAAGTAGAGGATGGAGAAAATGACTGATAAAATCAGTTCCAAGTTCCGGTTATGGGTCAGTCCCAAGAACACAAAATAGGTCACTGTCTGGTTGAGGCCTTCCATTGCAATGGGGAGAAAGAGGTCCATTCAACCTAAAGAGGAAAAAATATGATAATTGTCTTCTACCATCTCAACTTATCAGATCAGATTAACACTACTGGCTCATATTTAATTGCTTGTCCACTAAAACTCCAAGATCCTTCTCATAGTTACTGCTACTATTCATGGGGAGAACACCATATACACTCCAGGATTTCAGACATTTAGATCAGAGAGAATTGAAGAGACATCAGGTAAAACAAAGGGTGAAGGATTATGTTTATCTATCAACAACAGCTGGTCTCAGGATATAACTATAATATATAAGTTTTGTGATGAAAACTTAGAGCCTTTATACATCAACTGCAATCCATTTTACTCTCCACATGAGTTCTCCTCATTTTTCCAAATAGCTGTGTATGTTCCTCCACAAGCCTGTGTAAACAAGGCATTATGAACTCTTGCTGATTAAATTATGGAGGCTGAAGCCAAACACCCAGGTTCCCTTCCCATCATTTTAGGAGATTTCAATCAATCAAATTTCAGGAAAGAGCTCCCAAAATATTTCCAGCGTGTAAATTGCCCCTTCAGAGGCAAAAATACTTTAGACCACTGCTACACAACAGTAAAAGATGTTTATAGGTCTTTACCACGAGCAGCTGTGGGACACTCTGACCACTGCATGATTCACCTTGTACCTGCCTCCAGACAAAGACTTAAAACCATTAAACCAACAATTAAATCAGTGAAGACTTGGTCAGATGAGGCAAAGCTGAAACTCC
>BHFT01049493.1:0-44382 GCA_004320025.1 Laticauda laticaudata | reverse complement strand
TTGCTGAGTAACGTTTATGGCTTCCTAATATCTCAACACACTCAGCAGTACACAGTCCTCCTTCCATCTTGGGTTTCAAGCAAATAATTTTTCCAAAATTCTCCACTAGAGTACTCCCCCAACCAGCAATCCCCGTTCCAAGTCCAGAGAGACTTAAATCAGTTATTGATATTATCTATAACCACAAGTCTTTAATCTACTTCAAAGGTTCAAGTCTTCTCCTGACCTCAAAAGTAGCCAGCTGAATCCTTCCAAGCAAAAAATAATCCAAAAGCATCACAAACCTCCATGAGTCAAACTTTTTTCTTCAACTGGCAACGATATAGCAAATCTCTCCGATCCGAGCCTCCTTCTCCTCTAGGTCACTACTATTAATCTTCACTTCCTTGTCTCAAGCCCTTTCACTTTCAGACACTTTCGCGTCTGCTCTTCTTCGCTGCTTCTTCCCAGGTTCCGGTCAGCTTGTTGCTTCTCAACAAATCTCTTCACCAATAAATAATCAAACATTCTCACAGGATCACTGCACAAACCTTTTCTTTAGCCACCACAGGCTGTCACTCACTCTCTTCCTTTCATGGGTGACAGTTCAGACTATGGGATTGCCATTACAAGCTGGTGATCTCTTACTGGATAGCCTCTGCAGGGTTTCTCTTCATTGCGACGAGGGGTTGCCCTCCCCTCTCATCGCAGCCTGAGTCTCCTGACACCGGTATGGCTCTCTATGGGAACCTTGCACCCCAAGGAGTCGCGCCAAACAGCAAAAAGGATTTAGAAGGACCGGAGACGATCTTCTACACCTCTGTTCATCCTCACTTCATCACCAGAAGTCAGCTTATGATAGTTTTCAAAGCATCTGAATAGAGGAATCAATGGTCAGGCAGAGTTAGGTTTAAGAAATTGAAAGTACATTGATTGAAGCCAGTTGGAGTCTTCAAACAACAACACTTCTTTTTTCTTCTCTCTCACATATTTCATATATATAGAAGTTTTGGAGGGAAATTGACAAGCCATTGTTTTCCAGGAAATTGGCATGTTCTGTACTTCAATTTAATACCTCATTTGTCTCTGTATGATGACTATTGCTCTGCCCAATCATCTAAAGGTCTCTTTCACTTCTCAAATACATACATAGACTTCTTGAAGTTACAGATAGAAACATTAAGCTGCATGTGACCATACACTTCAGTTCAAGGACACCTACAATAACTCTAAATTTATTCTTTCAGTTTTGCAGATACCTCAGACATTACAAGAACAAAACTTGTTCCAAAGCCTCTGGGACTAACCATCTCTTATTTCTTGGAAGAATTCTTGAAAGGGAAGGAAGCAGCGTGGGTCTCTTCCATAATCCATATTTTAGACACTTGTTCCTCTGAACTTTTTTCAAGGTGTGTGTGTGTATGTGTGTGTGTGTGCCTAGTCACTTGTGATGTACATTTAGGATAAGTTTCCTGGCTTAAAATGTCATCCCAGCATGATCCCTTAAAAGAAGAGAGCATCTTCTGCTACCTTCTGGTTAAGGATGTCCTCATTTCTGCTCTAAAATGCCTATAGAGATCAACCTTTGGCAATAGTAGATTATTCTATCTTCTACTATATGTGGATATATTTTTTCTGATCTGGCACTTTGTAGATATCATCGAGTTATTTATTCATAATTCATAGACAACTCTGGATGTGCTGGTAAGGAGTGATGGGAGTCAGGTATTATGGAAGTCTGGCTACATTAATAATAGACAGATAATAATAATCATAACAGATAATAAATAAATAAATGATAATAATAATAATAATAATAATAATAATAATAATAATAATAATAATTGGATATCACTTCCATGAGACTATGAGGATGAAATCTGCAAGTCCTTTCTATTCTGAAGGAAGGTGAAAATGCCAACCCACCCCCAATTTATTTTTTTACAGGATGGGAATATATATCCTATGTGCCTATTGGCTTTTATTTATTATAAGTACAATGTTACTTTAGAACTGCCTTACTTACAAGCTCAGACAGATTCATTTTTCCCATCTAAACCTTCTCTTCTTCCATCTCCATCTCTTTCTCTCCTATCTTTCTCTTTGCTAACAATTTTGCCAAATTTGTTTTAAAGCTGGCTGGGGTAAGCTTTTGGAGGACTGGATTGCTCATACACTTTCCAAGTTGGAATTCTTGATGTACTGATTCATTCCCAGAGGACAGGGGATCGGATAGTGTTGGCTGCAATCCTAATCTCATCAAGAATACAGAAATGTCTGTACTTTGTAATAGATTTTCTTCTTTGTTTTGTTTTCACAATGGAAAAAGGGGGTAGAGAAAAGATCATTTAAGACCGAGGCAATATATATTAGAAAGATAGGATTTTCTTTCACAAATAATTCAGTTTTATTGACTCTGTTCTATAAGAATAGAACCTCAAAATAGTTTTAGGCACATGGCCATTTAAAAAAAAAACATTCAAACATTCTCAACTATGAAACATTTGGCAGTGCTGTCCTATAAGAAGAAGGCAATTTGTAACACAGGTCAGATATTCTTTGTAGTGCAAATCTATTTGGAAATGTGTACCATTTTGGAACTCTTTGTCCTATAATTTTGTCAACAAATGGATTATTCTTGATATTTCCTAATAACTTCACAGGTAAGGTAGGAAGATCAATGTGAATTAGAAAATATCTTATGTGACTTGAGAGCATTCCTCCTAAGGGCCTCCTATAATTGTTCCTTAGTTATGTTCAGATTTTCCATTAAGGGTGAAATGACATTTGAGTACAAATCATATTTCTTATGATATTAAGATGAAACCAATTCAATGAAAAAAGTCATGTTTATTGAACTCAGCAGAAAAAATATTTTAAAAAGTTATAACTTTGTTAATATGATTGTACAAAGTTCAATATAGTTTAAAAATATGTTATATACTTTGGATTTATATACTCAAAGCTTGCAACCCAGTATTACATGAAGAATGATCTTGTAGCAAAATATTGTGACACATGAAGCACTACAAGTGTCACTTTTATACCCTGAAAATATTCTATTTCACAATTATCATCATCATGTAGTCTTCTGAGAACCTGAACTATAAAAATTAAATCATATTCAATTCATATGGGTAGCAAATTTTGCTGCTGCATTTGAAAAAGCCAATGAAACCTCAATTCTGATTATATGCTTGGACAAATTGTCATAGAAAAGAGTGCAAGAGGAAACTAATCATGATGCCATGTTTCCAAATTATGTACAAATCAACCATGCCACATACAATCTAGTGATTTGGGTGGTGCTTGTTTATTATGGCCAGCATTTGGCATTTCCAGTGCTTGTGTCCTTCTTTATATGTGCATTTTAATAATCTCTCCCTCTCTCTCTGAAAAGAGTCTATTATTTTTAAAGTGAGGAACCTGTTCCTTAAATGTTATGGAGGAAGAGGAATCAAAACTTGGGCAGCGAGGAAGCTGCAGCTGAAAAGGATTCAGTTACTAGACAAGTGAACAAAACAAGGAGATACTGACAGTCTTGGGAGAATTTCAGCTAGGATGCTTCCATGGGCAAGCAAATCTGCTAATACTCCCTCAAACCATATTGTATTAGCTCCATATTTATTTATTAATACAGACATGCATGCATACAATTGTTGTGAATGACTAGGTCAAAGCAACAACTCTGGGCAGGCAGACACACTGCCCACTTTGATTCTGAAAGATCTTTCTTCCCATGCACCCAACTGCTTCTAGGAACCAAGAGGCAGATGGGCAGGTAGAGGTGGTAGGTAAATATGATAATGATAATATTTAGAAAGATGAAAAAAGTAGGTGATAAATATGCCCTGAAGAGAAAAAAATAGTCTGGAATTTGCTTTGGAGAAAAGAGTGTGGCAACATTTCAGCCCAACATTTCAAGCAGACAGTTTTCTTTTAATTAAGATCTTTGCTTCCTTTTGTTAAGCTCCCCAGCTTCTATAATAGGGATTTCTAAATCATTCACTATTTGTAACCAAAGTAGTGCACAACATAGTCACCTTCTGAAGGGCCGGAGGCTTGCAGATGAAAGTTTAAGAGCTTTCAAATTTAGAGAGTCATAGTCCGGTTTCAATTTGTTTGTTTGGTTTCTGTTTATTTTAGTTTTTTTAGAAAGATGAAAAAAGTGTTTTGTTCCCCCCGCCCCACAAAAAAAGTCCCAATCTCTTTCAAGCATTGTTTTTAGTGCATTTGGCTGAGATGATAGTCAATAATTATGTGAATTTTCTCCTCCAGAGAACAGGAATCTGAAAAATTCTTGGAAGTCTTATTGCAAAAGTAGAATTTCTACACATATTTTTTCTGGTTTCTGCTTTTATATTCTTTCAGAAGTATGATTTTTTTAATGTGAATAAACAATGAACTTATCCTTGATCAGTTGGAATTCTGAAATTGATTTTCATTTTATTTTCCTTGGAACTGGACTGGATCCTGATAGTAATTTTTGATCTGGAACAGCATTCTTACCTTGGACTATTCCAAATCTGCTTGGCTATAATTTTGAAAAATATTTTACATTCTAGCTTGATGTTATGCTCTGAGAGGGATATATTCAACAGCAGGTAATAACATTATTGTTTAGTATCAGACAGAGTAATGCTAAAAAACTCCCTCAGAAAGGATTATGATCTATTAATCATTCACAGAGTTATCAGAGGCAGGTCTTGTTCAAGTAATAGATGGTAGTCTCACCTAAAGTAATTAATAATATACTTTGTATGATATGTTTTACAATCAAACAAAATAAAATAAGCATTTTTTAAAAATATTTCTTGTATAGACCCCCCCGAGTACTTTGAAAACATCAGTTTCACCCTAATGTGAAAATTAACATACAGATTTCAGTTGTGGTGATTCAGTGTTCATGTCGCACTTATGTTGTTTATGTGATAATAGCAGAAATGTGAAATGTTTTATGATTTCAGTTCCACTGGTGCTTTGAATTGGTGCCCTCTAGTGAGAGGCAAATGGACTGGTTGATTTCTGCCAAGAGGATAGTTGCAAGAAAAGATATAATTGAAATCATTGCAGTTTGAACTTGCATAGCTCAAATTAACTCCCATTGAGACCTGAGGCAGTTAGCCCTCTGATGCTTAGGCAAGCAACATTTTTAACAAATAAACAAAATGGTGGCATATGCAAATCCACCTAGAAGATGGTCCCCTAGAAAACAGCCAAGTTCCAAACATGAGCACAGATTTTATCTCCATGCTAGCTCCATACAGAAGTTGTCTCTTCCCTTCTGCTGCATTAGTCATAACGTGCAGATGAGTTAATTTCCACATCTGCTTGAAATCTGTCATGAGGTATTTGTTATCTGCAAGTCTTAGGGCCCATTTCTGTGAAATGTCTTGAAAGTCTGCCATGGATAGGGTAAACCGGCTGTTTGTTTTTATAGAACCTCCTGTTCTGTGCTAGCAAAGCTCTAAATCAGACTCCTATTTCATTAGGCAATTGAACAGACCAAGTGGCGTTTTAAACACAATGCTGAGAAAACACAACTCCAAAACAAACAAACAAAAAAACGCAAACAGATCTGTTTGTTTTTAACCTCACCTTTCATGGCAAATAAAATTACTCCTTCTTTGCAAATACAGTAAATCTAAGCTTTTAGTTGAGCATTTAGTGGAATGTCTATCCAGTAAGCTTTGCTTATGTTGCAGGCAGCCACCCCGAGGAGTGATTGGAATTTAAATGTGATTCCCTTATTAGTTTCTGCTAACTGCAAATATCCCAGGCACTTAATTAAGTGGCTGGATAATGTATGAATGCTCACTTCTGCCTGTCATGCAGAACAAAGTGATATATTTAGATTCAATGCACAATATGAAATTTAATGACACAGGCAACAGTCATTTAGAGAAAAAGGGGAACCCTTTTGTTTTCCATTGTCTTCATTTTTTTTTTTGCCTCGGCAGCTTCCATCTTTTGTAATAACGCTTAGCATGAACATTGATATAATTGTCTCGTCGTAAGCTCTGTCACCAGTGGGTCCATTCAAAGCGGATCACAGGTTTTGTAACATGTGTTACCTGTTGGCAGAAGACTTCTCCTCCTCCTGCCTCTAGTACTTGTACAGGATGCTCATTTGCATGAAATTTTCACATAATAAAGACTTAAAGAGAGAAAAATAGAGAAGGGTTTTCTTTTTCCTTTCCTTTTTTCTTTTGCTAAGCCTAACACTTAAATACAGCATTGAGGGTTTTTCCTGCTATGACATGAGAAGAGAAATTGCCAAAGGAAAGGAAGGAAGAAGAATATAAAGACACTTCTCAAGCAGAAGGTTTTTGAGAGTTCTATGATTTGGTCTCATCTCCCAATAGATTTTCTGATTATTATATGCAGACATTGCCTGGCTTTTGACCTGATATTCTTTGGTGTTTATGGATGCTTACTTCAGGGATACTGTGTAGACCTTTCTCCTACTTTAATTTTTTTTAAAAAAAACCCTACCTACTATACTCTAGGTATGTGTATGTGTTTAAGAAGAACAGCACATATATATTAATTTACCTATCATGGTATTTTAAAAATGAATTACTGTCTCATTGTTTTCGCTATTGCAGCTCAAGTACCAGAACTCTCTTGCTCCTTTAATTAGAGCTTTAAGAATCTCTCATGTCTGCAAATACGAATTTTAATTATCTCTGCCCTTCCCTGTAAATGGTGTACTAGTGGCCTTCTGCATCCTGTGCCTTTTTGAAAGAATCTAAATAATGGAAACTAAATAGAGCTATAGTGGAGTTATGGTTGTTGGAAAGAGTTATAAATTAAATTCTCTGAAGTTATTGTGTGTCTAGATAATAGGTGTTTAACTATATAACTATCTTCATTTTTAAATGCTTTCAGATCATTCAATGTTCTATGGAAACATTGAGTAAGTCGGAGAGCCACAAATATTTGCATCATAATAAATAACTTAGCTTTTAAAAGTTCCATATTATTTTTCAGGTTTTTAGTGGAGCAGATTAAATAGTTACTGTTTTGGAGGCAAAAACAAAACATACTTTTCTAGCGCTATCATTCAGAAACATATAACTGGATAGAAACATTCTTGTCAAACAGACAACAAATGGTTAAAACTGGAAACATCCTATCAAATTCTGTACCTGTCAATAGTGGAGTCCCTCAAGGCAGTGTTCTAGGACCAACTCTCTTCATACGCTACATAATTGACCTCTGTGATCATATTAAGAGCAATTGCATTCTCTTCGCTGATTATGTAAAGCTGTTCGACAACACAGATAATTCTGCTACCCTTCAAAAAGACCTTGACTATGTATCAGAATGGTCAAACAAATGGCAACTTCAAATCTCAACAAATAAATGCTCTGTCTTACATATTGGCAAAAAAAATCAGAAAATAAAATACAAGCTGAATAGTCAAGACCTTTTTGATGATCCAAACTCCGTCAGGGACCTTGGAATTCTCATCTCAAATGATCTTGAACGATAACAATANATGTATCCATTTCATGTATTCATAACTATGTTTTTACTTATACCTATTATCTTGTAAGCAATTGACAAATCAAATAAGTAAATAAATAAATATTTGAATCTTAGGTACAATACTCAAACTTTCTTACGTTAGAAATATAACATATTGTTACAGTTTAGAAATATTGTTATTGGTATTTGGTGAACCATTTTAGGAAAGCAAGCTCACTTCATCTTTGTGGGGTTCCACTTCATTTTGGTTGTAGCATGCCATCTTGAATGTTTAATTATATATATAGCTGAGATATAATTGAAACCAATTAATTTTATATACTTCCAATGCATAGTCATGATTACCTGCATGTGCTTAAGTTCTGTTTGTTTCATAATAAATCATGCATAGATGAGATAGTAGGAAAGTTCTTTTCAATCCCTTGCATAGCTCTCTGTGTGTATTTGTAGTTTTGCTCCTGAGTATTTGGTGGAACAAGAAAGCAGAAGATCCTTGGCTAAAGCAGAAGAATATTCTACCATCTGAGATCAATAAAGGCAGGGCATAACAAGAATAATTACTGTTAAATTAAGATAAATACTTTGAAAGGTGAGTTACCATTGTAAGTTATATTTCTTCAGGGTGATCTCTTTGGACACCACTGGTTTGAAAGGTGAAATTAACCTCTTTTTTCGTACATTTTTTTTGTCTTATCTTTTTTTCCCATCCTACTCACTTTCATCCCCTTGTGGGGAAGAAACAGTTATCTTTCCACAAGTCTGAATTGATATTTTGCCTATGAAAGTTTACTAAAACCCCTGTCACACAGCACCAATGGATGAAAAGAGGATGTAAAACGGAGAGAAACACTTGCCATCCGTTGGTTAATGCGATGCATCCGTTCTGTACTCACACTGGCATCCGTTTTTCATACTCTTCTATCCATCCAGCATCTGTCTTCTGACATTTCATCCGCTCAAAAAGTTTTGAGCTGCACAAAACTTTTTGAGCGGAAAATGTATCCAACTCGTCAATTATACATCTGCTATGCAATATGGGAAAAATCCGTAGTCATCCGTTATGTGTCCGCTATACCGCAAGGCATCCACTGCGCATCCACACAACTCGCATCCGCTCCAGCGGAAAACGGACACAGGGAGGAAGCGAAAAGGACGCGGAACGGACACACAGCGTTAGTAGCATGGATGTAGAAAGGATGAAAGTGGATGCAGCTCGCATACAAAACAATTAAAATGGAAAAAATGTTCGTATAGGGGACGTATCTCAGATATTTAGGAATGTCTGCAGGATGTCTAGAGGATGCAAAATGACACCTAGTGGAAAACCCGATATTAACTATAAAAAGGGGGAGGAAATCACCTGGATCTCACTTTCAGTCCAGCAGCCCGTGCTGTGCAGACCTCTTCAGCCTTGCTCTTGCTCTTCCACATCATCCAGTCATCTCCACCATGGATCATCACACACTCCTTTTGGTAGCCACCCATCGTTCTACAACAGTGTGAAAGCCATCTACAGGCTCTTTCACCCTGTTCTACGTGAAGAAAAGGAGGCAGCCAAGAAGTGTCTGGGTCCGAAGATGGATCGTGAGAAGAGCAGAATACGGACTTTATAACAAGCTGATGGTGGAGCTGAGGAACGAAGACCCTCGTGCATTCCAGAATTTTCATGAGGATGCCGCCAGCCATGTTTGACGAAGTTGTGGAGCCGGCTGAGACCCGGTTGACCAAGCAGAGCACCAACCTCTGGCCCAGTCTGGACCCTTGACTCAAGGTGGCACTGACTCTGCGCCATCTGGCCTCCGGGACCACATACAGGAGCATGCAGTATGGCTGGAGGGTGCCACACAACACCATCAGCATTGTGGTCAGAGAAGTGGTGCAGGCCATCATCGACGAATACCTGGAGGAACTCTTCCAGTGCCCCTCCACTGAAAGAGGCTGGAAGAAAGTTGCAGAGAAGTGGTATCAGAAGTGGAACTTCCCCCACACCGTTGGAGCCATAGATGGGAAGCACAGTGGCCTGCAAAGCTCCAGCCAAGTCAGGTCCACTTATCACAACTACAAGGGCTTCTTCAGCATCATCCTCTTTGCCATGGTCAATGCTGACTACATGTTCATGTACATCGATGCTTCAGGCAACGGGTCATCTTCAGTCATCTCAAGGAGGGCCTGGAACGCAACCTCATCATGGGCTTCCCAGATCCAGACCCCCTGCCCAACGACACACAAGATATGCCTGACTTCATCGTGGAGGATGACTCCTTCTCCCTCAGAACCTACCTCATGAAGCCCTACACTTCCAGATGCCTCACCCGTGAAGAGAGGATCTTCAACTACAGGCTGTCCAGGGAAAGGCGGCTGGTGGAGAACCCCTTTGGCATCCTGGCAACAGGTTCCAGGTACTTCTCCACCACCATGCAGCATCACCCACAGACCATGAGAGAACATCATGGAAGCTTGCTGCATCCTGCACAATCTCATGTGCACCCGCTACCCCAGTCGAGTGTTGCAGAACAGGCTTGTGGACCACCAACAAGGCAATGGGGACATGGAGCCTGGTTGAATGGAGGCAAGGGCAAAACCTGATAGATACTGTGGATGTGCAAGGCCCCAACAGAGCTTCATGTGAAGGGAAGAAGCAGCGCAACCTCCTGAAACACTGGTGCAACCCCCTAGCTGGAGCAGTGGTGTTTGCAAGACAGGATGGTAGATGCTTAATGGATGCTTCCTTCAGCCTGTCTCAATCACACTGATGAGATTGTGCCATGTATGTTGAGTGGCCCTACAATGAACAGGGCATTTAATAAAGAGTTGTGTTTATGTTGAAATGTGTTGATGAATGATTACATTGTTATTGATAATAAAGGGCCATAAGGTGTGGCACCTGGGAGGGTGGACCATACAGTCCCACTATGCTTGTACTGGAAATTTATCTGTCCCACAGCTATTACCCATTCCACAGGTATCTCTGCCCATCCCACTGCTATCCTTACCCATCCCACAAGCATGCAAAGGCTTAAACCATTTCTAAAACTTTCCACCAAGACTTTATTGACGAAAATAAACTGTAGCAAGTGTGTGAAGCAAGGATAATCTTTACTAAAAACAAACTTTAAAAGCAAAATGACCCAAGTAAAGTGTCCCAAGCAAAGATAAAGTCAACAGGTAGCAACCCAGTCTCTGGCACTCTTCTCAGTCACTCTGAGGCGTCCCATAGTCTCAGGGAGATGAAGGGTCCAGGGTGCTGTGGAGGTGGCTGCTGCTGGAGTGCTGGTCTGAGGTGCCATTGGGTACCTGGCCCCGAGAGGACAACAGGGGATGGTGGTGGAGGAATCTCTCAGAGATCTGGCTCAGTCCTTGATGTTGAGAGCCCCTTCCTCCAGGACATGGGTGTCAGTCCCAAGACCGATGACAGATGTTCTGAGGCCGGCTTTGGCGCTGTGGGGTGGAGGAAGGAGGAGTGTAGTGGGGCTGTCTGGTCTGCAGGGTGAGCGAGTGAGGTGTGGGTGGCATCTGTGGCATGGGTGGCATCTGTGGCATGGGTGGCATCTGTGGCATGGGTGGCATTGTGGTGGCTGGCACCGGTGGCGTACGATGAACCTGTGCCTGGACTGGGAAGGGCTGCCTTGCTGCTGGAACTCCTGGTAACCATAACCTTGGTAGGTGAGGGCCTGTGGAAAGCCTTGGAAGGGCTGTGACATCACCTGGGGTGGAGGAGCAGACCTGGACTGGGTCGGAGCACGTTCAGCTGGGCCTGGAGGTGTGGCAGAAGAAGCGGTGATACCTCCTATCTTTTATCACCTGGTACTGTGATTCGGACATTCCATGAGGAGCTGCATTGACGTAGTGTTATGGAGTTATGTGGTTTGAGCGGATGTTATGTCGGTGTGTACCAGCTGAGAGAGGAGATCTACACTGCTTTTTGATGGTGTCCCTGATCTCCAGCAGGACAGTGTGGCTCTGGCCCTCCAGTCTGGTTCTCTGCCTGCTTTCTGTGGAGGTAGAGCTGGGGGTGGATGTGGGGTGGTCTCTGGTGGAAGTGCCTTTCTCTTGCTCCAACTGTGTCAGGGGGTCCTCCAAGCGCTCCGCCATGGGGAGTGCAGCTGTCGGAGGGTCTTCGTTGTTGGACACTCCACAGATACCTGCCTGGACACAGGAGCTGACTCTTGGCCAGAAGAAGACTGGCTCTCTGTGGGCTGTCTGAAAGAGAGGGTTGTGTGAGAGGGGCTGCTCCTCGGTGGAGGATCTTACCCTCCAAGAAGCTGCACTTGGCCATCACGTAGGTCTCTCTGTCCTTCAGCTTGACCGCGGCTGGCCAGATCTCTTGAGGTGCAGCTTCCGTACCAGGTGTGCATGTGCTTCCACCAACCGAGGAGCACCTCCGAAGTGTAGTCCAGGATCTCCGCCTTCTCTCTCCAAGCAGCCTGCTTCCTTTTGGTGTCTCGATAGAGCCTGTGTCCCTTCTGCCATAGATACTCATTCTCCCTCAGCTATTCGAGCACCTCATCCTCATGTTCCTCTTTCGATGGAGTATTGCCTCCTTTCCTGTTCTTCCGTATGCCTCTTCCTCCCTCTGGCAGTGCCCTCTGGGCCCCATCAGAAGGGCTTTGAGGTTCTGGGGCTGCTCCACACACCACCACCAGCAGCAGCAACAACAACAGTAGCAGCAAAAGCAGGACCAGTAGGCCCAGCAGACCAACAGCACCACGCAGGACCAGCAGGACCAGCAGCACCAGGAGCATCAGCAGGACCAGCAGCCACCAGCAGGACCAGCAGCACCAGCAGGACCAGGATCATTAGCAGCAGAGTAAGCACGCAGCAGCACCAGCATAGAACAGCAGGACCAGGATCATCAATCAGCAGAGTAAGTACCAGCCACCACCGGACCAGGGACACCAGGAGCACCAGCAAGACCAAGCAGACCAGCAGACCAGGAGCAGCGCCAGCAGAGTAAGCACGCAGCAGAAGCACCCGCACCAGGAGCAGCACCAGCAGAGGAAGCACCAGCAGAAGCACCAGCACCAGGAGCAGCCCAGAAGAAGCCCCACCAGAAGAGTCTGCCCGAGCAGCAGAAGCCCCAGCAGAAGCAATGCATCCTCCCACACATGCACAGTGAACGCTTTGCATCTGCTAGGCATCCGCTAGGCTTCCGTGATGCATCCACTTCATCCGCTAGGCATCCGCTCTGAATCCATTCCTTCCGTTGCGCATCTGCTTCGCTGTGCTCCCCCGGAAGCCTTGCAGATGTGCCATCCGCTTCCATCTGCTTCCATCCGCTAGGCTTCCGTGGAGCATCTGCTTTGCATCCTGGCTACATCCTCCCCCCATCCGTTCCTTTCTGTTGTTGTCCTCTCTGCTTTTGCAAATTTGGGGCACTTTTGAGAACGGATAACAACGGATGGAAAATTTTCTCGTCCTCTGTGTCCTTTTTTCATATGTTTTGCATCTGTCGGCCTATGTGACAGGCCTTTTAGGACTGCATGTAGCCTGATGTTTCTGCAATGATGATGATAACAAAAGTGTTTACTGCTCTATTTTTCTTCTATGAATTCCAGATAGAATACATTGCATTTCCTTACACCAACAAGATTTTTGTGAAGTAGATTGAACTGAAGCATCATGACTGCCCAATCAGAGATATTTTGGATCAGATAAGCAATGCACCCTTTGTTTTCTGAGTAACTACTAAGAAGAAATATATTTTTCCTTTATGATTGATGTGGTCTACAATGCTGAGATGTGCAAAATAAGGAGCATTTTATATCAAATGAAATGAGACAGGATTTCTTGAAGTATGTTTGGTTTTCTTACTTTTTAGTTTAAAGCTTATTTTTCTGGCACAGCATGGGGATTTCTGTGTGATTCCACAGGTGTCAGAAGATGCTGGCTAATACTTCATATCAGGTACCATATTTACTTTCCCACTGTACTATTAATTTATCTGTGGAGAAGGACAGATTAAGAACTTCTGGTTTCTTTCTGCAGGGAGAAAGAGGTGTTGAACAAGTTGGCAGCAATCATGCTTGATTGTGTAACATGAGGTCTTGTACTCGGAGCTTTTGGTGTTTTTTTTTTTTTTTATCATGCTTTGTCCTTCCCATTAAAGGTGAGGTGTGGGCAAAGAAGAACCAGTTCTACTGATACAACTATATGGATGCTGTCTATTATCTACTGCATTTTTTTCTTTGAAGGGGAAATTTGACATGGAAAATACAATAGTGATATCAGGCCAGATAGGCCAAGTCTATCTGGATAAAGCCTGCAGTTCCACTACAGCTCCTCAGAAGCCTGCAGCTCTACTTCAACTACTTTTTTGCACTGAAGTGTAAAAGGGTTTCAGAAATCTGACTTAAATAACACATTCCAAAAATCCTAGTATGCCTTGTATTTGTGGAGGTATTTTCCATTGCATCTTCTGACCTACTCACTCTGCTGAGAACATGCTAGTATCTTTGTGTTCACATCTTCTTCTGAAGCTTGACTCACTTCAGACTTCAGACTCACTTCAGACTACTTTCAACATCCCAGTCCTGACATGAGGGAAGGAAAAATCTCTATCATCTTTGAGCTGCACTCAATAGTGATAGTGCTGAACATCTGATCTGCTTCACTGGCAACTTATAATGCTTTAATATATATAAGCCATGGCCATCCTCTCAAAAAATGTTTGCTGAAAATATTACAAAGGCATTGAAAAATGTTTCTATAGCTTACAAAACAAAATCAGGTTGTATGAATAAGGACACTAGATTTCTTTAAAGACAGGAAAGAGGAATTTTACATGAAATAGATCATAGTAATCTATGTGGAAGATGATCAGAGGAGGAATTCCTGGGACTAAGCTATCAATGTCCAAGAAAAACAACAATCAATGAATCTATGATAATCTGGGCTTTTAAATAAAATAGTTTGAGGTTATAATTTTTTGTAACCAAAGGATTCTTCTTTGGGAAGGAGGACAAAGAAACCCTAATGCACAGTTGTCAAACTTGATTGCATCACGTGACATATAGTGATGAATCACAATGTTTTTTGCCTTTGCGGAGACAGGGTGGGCATGGCCTATGCATGACACATCTGGCCTGTGGGTTGCCAGTTTGAAAGGCAACCCACAGCCCTAATGGTTTGAACATTGTAAATACAGATAGGATTGGCCTAATTTAATGCTGAGAAGCATACAACAAAAAGTGATTATGTCATGAGAGTAGTAGTTAAAGTGATGTAATATTTAAATCCTGCAGCTTCCACATATAAATATGGAAGGTTGGATTGATAGATTCTACAATAGGTGATGTTTATTAGGATTTATTGTAATAACATTTATTTCTGATCCTTGACTCCTCCATTTTTGGTTCCTGAGTGCTTCTTTCTAACCTTGGTAGATTTTCAGACATACTTAACCCACTTGTAAATACTTAGTTTCGAAAGTTTAACATAAAATAAATTTGGCTGAGTCTTGTAGTGTCTCAAAAGAACAAGTCTATTTCAGGAAATGTAAAGAAATCAATTATATAAACTTATGAGACCAAGTTGCATTAACATTTATAGATGAGCACTACTGCAAAGTTAATTCCAAATATAGATTTCTATTTATATTCTTGGTTTATCTATCATCGTATGCTAAGCTGCTGCTTTGTTATTTCATTCAAGTCAGGTTTCCTTCCCACTACAAAAATGATTAGTACATTCTATTCATTTATTTAAAACATTCACATCGCCATTTTATAAGATCATCACATAACATTTTTATAATATTAATTTTTTCCATACTCGTGCAATGTTGACGGGCAATTTTGCCAATATCTCATTCAGTTGAAACATGAATTTTGCACTGAAAGAATAGGGATCACTTTGCATCCAAAACTGATTTTTTATCATGCTTCTGAATTATTTCTTCCACCAGTTTTTTTCAACTTCAGCCATATATTTTCTCTTGAGAAAGTAAACTAACCTATCACTATTTATAGAAACTTTACTGAAGGGAAGTTATGCTCTTTTTTATTTCTATATCTGAAGATATTATTTATTTTTTGCTTCTCTGGAAACTGAGGTGAAACTTCTGGAATGTGCAAGTTCTTTTCTGTCAGGAAGATTTGCAGTTATCCCAGAAGGAGAGGAATCTCTTTTACTTTTTCTAGCTCCCCATCTAACAGATAAAAAATATTCTGACATGAATAAGAGAAGGTGGAAATTGATGCTGGAGATACATGTGCCTGTGGGTCTGAGATTGCAGTGTCATCACAATAAAATAATTGAAGTCCTAGGAAGAACGCAATGGAGGATGGTGAAGAAGAATACCTGCATCTAAATGAATATAGCAAGAGGCAGCTACAGTGGTATCAAGGCAGAAGAAAATATGTTGTAGTTAGTAAATGAAGAATAAAGAAGCCACAGTCTGACAAGAGAGTTGGACTTTCTAGCAACTTATTCATCAGAAAAAAAGCCAGATAAGGAATCAACAAAGAAGATAGAGGAGACTTTGTAAAATAAAAGAAGAAGAAGAGAATGAAAATGAGAATTAAGAGTTAGGCTAGAGTGAGTGCATCAGCATCCAGAGACACCAAGTTTGTTGGGGACTGTGAAAGTTTCCATTTGTAGGCAGCTGTTCATAAGCCTCATACAGAAACCCAAAAAGGAAAGAAGCATACAGTAAACAAAGCTAAAGCAAAAGTGCTGAAGTAATCTGTAAATAAAGCTAATAGGTTAATAGGAATAATCCTGGGATTAGAAAGTAGGGTAAAACAGGAGTACAAAATGATTAGGATTAGGGCTTTATGTCAGTTAAACTCATGTTCTATTTTTGAAACAGTTGAACAATAAACAACTCCCTATAAGGGTGAAACACAATCCTATTTGACATCCTGCTTGGCTTTGAACTGTCCACAAGTGAACCTGTGATAAGAACAAACAATACTTTCATATCAGTTAGCATTGGTTATTGAGCATATTGCCCTATGTGTAAAATCTACTATGATAATTAATTTGTAATGGCTAAATGGTAAACCAGGAGTCAGTGATTCTCAGGTCTTATGGAACCATTATGTAAGCACTGAAGAGGTGCCTCTGACTTTTAAGATTGATTAAACAGTGACCAGCAGTCCATTGATTTTGAAAAAGGGAACAAAAAGTTTCCCCTCTCTCTATCTCATCTATCAATCTATCTATCTATCTATCTATCTATCTATCTATCTATCTATCTATCTATCTATCTTCTTTCTATCTATCATCTATCTGATTTTCATATTCTGCAGTAGACAGATTTTCTACAGATATATCATTTCTTTAAAGTTGGGTATAAATCAATTTGTTTATTTATTGAGTACTGTAAAATCTGACATTAAGAAAATATGTGACTTTCTTGTGTGTTAAAAGCAATGAAGCTTAAACCCCTCTTTTCATTAGCCATGGTAAGATTATCTAGTGATTTCAGGATTCAGTGTGATCAATTCAGAATCATACTTTCTATCTATCATCTATCTGATTTTCATATTCTGCAGTAGACAGATTTTCTACAGATATATCATTTCTTTAAAGTTGGGTATAAATCAATTTGTTTATTTATTGAGTACTGTAAAATCTGACATTAAGAAAATATGTGACTTTCTTGTGTGTTAAAAGCAATGAAGCTTAAACCCCTCTTTTCATTAGCCATGGTAAGATTATCTAGTGATTTCAGGATTCAGTGTGATCAATTCAGAATCATACTTTCTATCTATCATCTATCTGATTTTCATATTCTGCAGTAGACAGATTTTCTACAGATATATCATTTCTTTAAAGTTGGGTATAAATCAATTTGTTTATTTATTGAGTACTGTAAAATCTGACATTAAGAAAATATGTGACTTTCTTGTGTGTTAAAAGCAATGAAGCTTAAACCCCTCTTTTCATTAGCCATGGTAAGATTATCTAGTGATTTCAGGATTCAGTGTGATCAATTCAGAATCATACAGGAAACTATCTAACATTTATTTCATTTGGTAGAGCTAAAATCATCCTGCATAAGACTTCAAATTCAGTGTAATTTATTTTTAAGGGACAATTTTTGCTTAGTTTATTTTTTCATAAAACAAAAAAATGATTCCTATACAAATGATGAAAAATGAGAAGTGATAAAATTCTGGAGGTTATTTGGATAAATAGCTCAGAGGACATTGCAATACAAAGGACAGTAATTGCAGAATCACTCAGAATTTATTTTTTTTAAATCCTATATTTTCAAAATCTGTAAAGATTTGCTATGAAAGGAAGAAAAGTCAAATATTAGAAGGTTGGCTTTAGAAAAAATTAATGTCTATAATTTTTACCATACAGTCTGTTACATAAGCATTTGAAGAAGGATACAAAAGAGTTTTGAGAGTTTGCAATACCATCATGTTTAAAAAAAACTGGTTTTGAATTGAAAAGGGCATATAAGATCTGAATCTTATTTCTTCAGCATGACTTTCTGGAAAAAAAAATAGTATATTTTCCCTCTCTTTCAGCCGCTGTAATAATAGACCAATCTATGTTTACTTATAAGAAATGACTTTTTTCCATTTTCTACATCATAGTAGCCCTAGCAACCTATTTTCAAATAATACAGAAACTCTGACCCCAGCTGAGCTCAAGATCATAGTTTAAGGAAGAGTTTTATTTGTATCATAAATGGCTACACTGATCTATTTCCCAGCTGAATTCTGCCATGTTCAACTTCATTTCATTTCAACTTCAAATCCATAATCTATCTGGCTATCTCAAAAGATGGATATAACATTTCATTTCCTTCTGTTCTGTTTTATTTTGGTATATGCATCTGAGTCAAATTTATGACTCCTAAAATGTTCATTTTATGTGCCAGAGCCTACCATTCTTCCAATGTTATGAATACTATATAGAAATAGAACTGTCCATGGAGGACATTTCAATGTGATGACATTATGATAAGGACACAAATTTTAAATTGGATGCAGAGGTTAAATTATGTGGACTTTCATGTTTTCATATTCATGTAGTGAAATTGACAAAGTCAGAAAGATAACCTCATACATTCCACACATTATATAGCTAAGATGAAATCTATGAACGTATAACTATATGAAATGGGTTTTATGAAATGATGCTTTGGACATTGATTCCTAAAAAAACCTTTCTTTGCAAATTGTCATTTCATTTCAAATTCAAAGACTTGCTTTTTGATCGAACAAAAAAAATTGTTTTTTTTTCACCTTGACCTGAGCAGGTGGCATATAACTGAAGTACAGAATGAAGGGGTCTCAAGAGCTTAATGGAGCTTTAGATATACTAGCAAGGATGAAACCATGCCAAGCTAAGAGAAAGGAGTACTTTGTGTTACAGAATGGCAGAGTTGTAACGATATCCTGAGATCAAACAGAGGAAGGTCCTTCATAGCAACTAGGGTATTTATTCACTGTGTACTCTCTTACAAATGGGTTTGGCAGCACAATGCAACTCTCTAAATGGATTACATTAACGTAAATTGCTCGAATTACACAGAATGTTGAAAGCACTAGGAGAACTAAAATCATGATTATATGTATGATAACCCAAAGGCAATTTTACTGTGTTCAGTAAAGGGCTTACTCTAGAGTAATTACATTTAACTTAAGTTTCATGACAGGAATTGTTTTTCTAAAACAATTGCAAACACAGTTTTCAATGTTATTAAGTAATATGCCCATCAATATCAGTTTTGGTATCATTTGTATATTGTGGGATTAGAGATGAAGAGTTCTCCATGTTCTGGTTATCACCCCATAAACCCCAGTGACCTGGCTTGTTGGTCTAGGAATATGGGGGTTGTAGTCTAAAACATCTAAAGGCCAAGAGTTTGTATGTTTTAATTTTATTGTATGTAATTGTTAGCATTCTTTATTCTGTCTTTTCTAACACTTCAAATCAGATGCTTAACTGACATAGCATTTTCACAAAGCCCCTATGCATGTTTATTTAGAAATATGCTTGAGTTCAAGTTTCAGCAATTACCTCTACTGAAATTTGTTCTTGGACAGTATGTCAGATCAAGGTAATATTGTCACATAATTACCCTTATAGATTTACTAGTCTGTTACTTAATTTGCATGCCATTTTCCATTATTAGAGCTAAACACAACTAGTAGTTCTGAAATTTCCTCTTGGGAAACTAGGTACACACTATCTCTTAATTTACCAGGAGGAGAACTCCTTAATTATTTCTTAAAGCAAGACTTAAGGCTGACAATCGAACTGCATAATGGAAGAAGTTTCCTTGCTATGTACCTTTCTTTGGGATTGAAATGTAGGAAGGCAAAAAGTGGTATACTTTTCTGGAGGTGGTGATGCAATGACAGATAGGATACTCTGTGTGTGTATGTGTCTCTCTCTCTGTGTGTCTCTGTCTCTCTCACACACACAGGCGCAGAATTTAGAAAAAAAAAACCTGCCTAAAGTAAAATATTTACTTTAGTAAATATTTAGTAAAAAAAATTACTTTCAGTAAATTAAATAACTAGGAATAGTTAAATGAAAGAAGTTTCCTTTGCCTGCTACTATTATATTATAAAATCTTTCAGTTGAAAGAAATTTAGATAATTGAACCTAACTTCCTGTTTAGAGAAAGAATCTAGCATATGCATCAATGACAAAATATTGTCCACCCTTTACTTTAAAGTATCCAGTAGCCTGAGTTATTTGTTTCACAGATGAATCACTGTTAACAAAAAGACATCTCCTCACCCTCCCAAGTATTAAACTGGATTTTTATTTCTTGTAACTTAATACATTTATTCTGTAAATTGATGTTTTTCAATCTTGGTGATGTTAAGAGGTGTGGACTTCAGTTCCCAGAAATTCCCAGCCAGTCTCTTGTTTGATATTAACATCAGCAAGATTGAGACACACTGGTTATATTTTGCTCCCTGGGGCAATAGAGGAAAAGACTTCTGTTTCACTATTTTCAGCTATTCCCTCAGTATTCACTTAAGGCTAAATGTATCCACTTCAATTAGTCTTCCATCATAACACTTAGTTTTCTGTCCCTAGTCATTTAAAATCAAACTAATCAAAATGTTTATTTAGTGTATGCCTTAGCTTTTACCCTTAAAGAATGCACATAAAACAATTAAACAATGAATATTTCAATGTGCAAAGAAATACCTTAGCCTGTACCCGAACTAAACAAACTGCTCTCTAAACAATTGATGGAGGATGGGCCAGGTTCATTGGGTCATATTTTTGCATTCACTTGTATATCAACTAACCAGAGTAGTGTGGGTGAAGGTGTGCTTTTCCATCCATTTCACAATTTGTATATCTCATTATATATTATTCATCTGGCTGTGGAAAGTGCTGCTAGCAAAATGTTAAATGTTAATCATGAACAGATTTGAATTTTCACCAACATTAAGATCAGTTTTAGCAGATCTCCTAATGAGTGCTAAAGACAACAAACAAGTCTTTGTTTATATATATATATATATGTGCTGTTTAGCTTTCCTTCCAGTATTATCCCACATCATTGTAGTTCTGTAATAAAGTTGTAGCAAATGTTAAGCAGAACTCATCTGCCATCATCAGGCTTCTGTGTGGATGTGTCTCACTGTTAAAGTTGTAGCAACATTTCAGACACACATCCACACAGAAGCCTGATGAGGCAGATGAGATTCTGCTGAACACGTTGCTACAACTTTAACAGAACTACAATGTCTTAAGTTTTTCCGTGAGTACTCTACATGTATGTATTCAGCTTTGGTTTGGGTGATTTCACCACGTCATTATAGTTGTGCTTTTAAGTGTGTAGCAACGTTTCAGCAGAATCTCATCTGCCATCATCAGCGCTCCTGCAGTTGTGTTCGTCTGTGAATCAGACTTTCACAACCATTTCAGTTTTAAAATTTGGGGCTAGCCTATGCTGGCGCCAGAATGGTTTTTTCTAAATCCTGATTGGTTGGGAGTTTGGTCTGTGTTTATATGGAGAAGCTGGCAAGTTAAAAGAGCAGGAACTCATATGTGACCTAATCAGAATTCCTATGCAGCTGCAGAGACAAAGACAATGCAGACACCAACCAACTGCTTCAAATTTAACATTATCGATCACAGGCACATCAGGGTATAAACGTATCCTAAAAAGACAGAAAAGGCTCTACAGGAAATGAGCTCCACAGAAAGAGATTTCCAAATGGCATCAGTGAAACAAAGATTTGCTAACAGCAGAATCAAAAGCTATGAGAAGCTGGAAGTTAAAGAGAAGCAGGACTATTATGTGAACCTGAAAATTCCATATGGCAGCTGCAGAGACAGCAATGCAACACCAACCTGCTTCAAATTAACATTATTCATCACAGCACACAAGCTACCAAACGCATCCTGAAAAGAACAGACGATGTTTTACTCACAGACAAGAATTACAGTAAAAAGATTCCAATGTTGGATCAGTTAAACACACATTTGCCTAGCAACTACCACTGGGATGGCAGAATGCCACTTAAAAAGACACCCTTGATACTTGGCGACGTGAAGAGATAAAACACTTAAACTTGGAGAGCTGAAAGACTGAAACCACTTCACAAAAACGAAAACTCTAAGAAAACTAAAAAATTAGAACATTGCAAGAAAAACCCCCACACACTCAACAACACTGAAACAATTAGTATACAATGGTTTCCAACAGAGACATCACCGTACAAAACAGAAACGATGTCCTAACGCAAGAGGGATTCAATTATGCCATAGCACACCAATAAAGATCCCCACAGAATCCATCATATGTCAGTAGAATCCAGCCTAACCAAATGAAATACAGATGAAGCTGACAGAATAAGACACCAGGTTTACTCAACCTCTTAGGCACAATGAAACCACCAAAAAATGAACTTGCAAAAAGATGAATTCAGAGCATCTACAAACCATGAATAAATGATAACAGCATAATAATACTCCAGCAGACAAAGGCATGCCACCAGTAGTAATGGATAGAAAAGATTATGAACAAAATATAGACAGACTACTCCAAGACTCCACATACAAACCATTAAACCATGAGCCCAACCACATATCTGAAAAAAATAACCAAGAAGAAAATTATATACCAACCACTTGAGCAAAAGAGACCAACAGACGATTATCCCAAGAGAAAAATCTTCCAGATGCCCCAAACTATATGGCTCCCAAAAATACACAAAGAAGCATAATCTCAGACCCACAGTCAGCTCCCACAGGAACACAACTACAAAACCTAGCTAAACACCGTGGCAAAGTAGCTCAGGCCCATGCTGAAGCAGCAGCTTCACATGTACAAAACTCACTGTCACTTCTTTGGAAATGATCAAAGATTCTACACGTGGAACAAGAATACTCCTTGTAAGTTTCAACGTGGTTTACTATTCACTCAAGTCCCGATAAAAGAAACTCTTGAAATCATCAAAAATAAATACACACCGCGAAACACCTCATGGAAACAGCAGAACACTGTTAACCACACATATTTCACAGAGAAAGGAGAAAGATAGAAGCCAAAATTGAAGGAGCCCCTATGGAATCACACTGTCAACCATCATTGCAAAACTGTTATGCGAAGAATTTGAAATCCAGAGCCCTAGCTAATGTCAACCACAACCCAAACTATAGTTAGATACATTGATAACACATTTGTGATTTGGCCCCATGGAAAAGAAAAACCTAACACATTTCTTAACACACCTAAACAGCACACAACCCAAAATCAAATTCACACATGGAATGGACAAACAACACAACTACCATTCCCTAGATGTACTAATCTACAAAAAACAGAAACGGCACACTTGGGCACACCATATACCAGAAGAAAACACACACCAACCCAACCGTCAACACCCAACCCACACCACCCACGCAGACAGATAAACTCCGTGGCAAAACACTAATCACCAGAACCAAATACCTGCAGACAGACGACACATAAAGAACTGAACTATGCACCCTGACTAAAGTCTGACAGCTAACGGTTTCCACAAAAGCAAAATCACTGGCTTGATTCACAAAAACACACTGACATAATGGAATTCTAGAAGATGAACCAGACTATGGAACAGCTGTCCTGCCTCATAAGAGGTACTGCAGACAAAACACAAAGATACTACACAGGCATCACATCAAGACCTGCCTTTAAACAGACAGAAAAATAGGCAGCCATCCTAAAGATAAAATTGACCTGGAAACCAAGGCATATATGAAGTCCCCTGTGCATCATGCCTGGCCACACCATTGGACATACCAATAGAAGAATAAGTACACACCTTGGATGAACACAAAAATGCCAGTAAAAAAAGCTGGAACACACCTCCTCACTAGTCCATGCATGAAAGCCACAGGTCATAGCATCACTTCAATGGCACAAAACCCTAGCCACTATAGAAAACCCAGTTTACAGAATTAATCAGAGAAAGCCATAGAGATTGAAAAAAGACCTGAAAGCATGAATAGAAGAGATGACTCAACCAGATTGTGTAAGCCTGCACTCACAAACAACAAAATCTCCACATCACAAGATAGGGCAAACAACTGGGCAAAACAGACTCCCCCTGCTACTTCCAGCTTAAACATACCCCAACCAGGCACCCACAAATGAAACCTAGCTTCCTAAATAAATGATAGTCCTCCATTTACTCTCAGAGCCAAGCTGCACTAAAAGCCTCCAATACAGGAACAAATGTTGCCAGCCAATCAAGACAAAAAAAGCCACAAAACAGGACAGAAGATAATAGAAACACTAATCAAGCAGAATACAGCAAACTCCAAGACCAATAAACAAAGACCAAGACTCCCAACCAATCGTGATGAAGAAAAAACCATTCTAGCATCCAAAGCGAGGAGGTAAGCTAGCCCACAGTTTAGCAACTGGAAGCTGTATGAAACAACTGTAAAAGTCTGACTCATAGACGAACACAATACAGAAGCCTGATGATGGCAGATGAGATTCTGCTGAAACGTTGCTACAACTTTAATAGCACAACTATAATGACATGGGAAAATACCCGAACAAAGCTGAATACCATACATGTAAGTGCCTATATAACTCTGAGAAGCACAGAGCTGAAGAAACAAGCCTGAAGATGATGAATGAGAGACTTCATTGAAACGTCGCCTAGATACTTCCAATTTTACACGGGAGGAAACCCAAATAACCAAAGATCCATACATATATTATAGACTAGTCTTGTGTGTGTATGTGTGTGTGTGTGTCTTGTATAGACTATGCCTTTGTAATTTAAAAGATATACATTAACAATGCTTCTGTTCATTTGTTTCCCAGCAGGTGTCTCTATACTGCAGCTTTATTGAAAAGTAATGAGTATGCCAGGAGCAATTGTACTAAAATATACAGGAAAAAAGTGAAACAGAAAAGATGGACAAGTGGTTTTGTCTTGCTCAATGTGCTGGTATTTGTTACAGTATAAGAACTGGCTTATAATTCACACATCATATGCATAGTGACACATCGTGCTCTTCCAAAAGTAATTCCAAATAGCAGGATTTCAAGAAAAAACTTAGTTTTTCAAATAGAGTTCAGTCATGTATTCATACAGAGGACTTGAATAACCGCTTTCATGATATGATCCATATAAATACTCGAAAGGGATGCAAACACTTGAAACGTGATTCAGAAGAAGTGCTCTAACTTCATACAAACCGATCAAATCTTTCTTATTTATGACATCAGACTATCTCCAATGGTGTCTAATTGTCTGATTTGATCTGTCAGGAATATAATGACTAGGTCCCATCTGCAGACTGGGTCACCTGTCAAGACCCAGGAAAAGAGCCTTTTCTGTTGTGGGGCAAAACCTATGAAACATCACTCCCACACCTCAAACATTATACATGTTCCAAGCCTGCTGAAATTTTTCAAGGTACTAAACATTTTGTTTGGTCATGGGCCTTGATATCATGGATGAGTCCATGTCATGACGTGTTTGAATATTTCTTCCAAGACTTCGAAATCTTCTGTGCTGCTATTTTATGTCAGTTTTGCTGTTTTTAATTGTGGTTACTTCTATTATTTTTATTCTGCTTCATTTGTGAGCCACTCCATGTATGAGATGTATATCCTACACCTTTTTTTATTAAATTTATAACTTTTTTTTAGGCTTCATGCAAATCTGTAAAAAAGAACAGCTGCTTAAAAAAGGTACAGTCACACATTTTCTGTTATCAGTGAAGCTGTCACATAAGGTCCAAAGCAGTTCCTTTGAGTCAGTTTTGAAATGTGTAGGGAAACATGTCTCTAGTAACGGGTAGCAGTTGGAAATTAATCTTCATTGGCAAGTAGAATGAAACCATTAATGTCTCAGAAAGATAATGTGCAACCTTTTCTGAGATCATAAATGTGAAGTTTAATGAAGACTTCAGGCAGTTTAAGGACTTGAATGCAAGAATTATAAGGGGGAAAGAATAAGTTATACAAAAATAGTCACCATTATTTATAAAGCTTCATTTTTTTTTCTTGGCTCATGAAAGAAAATAAGGCTTCATTTCACTGGTAACTTGATTTTTTTTTTTTTTGAGGGGAGGGCAGGAAGAAAGGGATAAGAATAACCATTTCNTGATTTTTTTTTTTTTTGAGGGGAGGGCAGGAAGAAAGGGATAAGAATAACCATTTCACTGGCATTAACCAAACTATGCTATTTGACAAATCTTTTTTAATTTAATACTAAGCAAAATGGAATTTCACACCCAACATCCTTACATGTAAGGATTGCAGAAATATAAAAAAATGTATCAATCAATAAATAAGAGGGTCAGAATTTTCAGGTAAGCAACAGGTTAAACAGAAAGTATGGCCCAAGTTCTATAAAAGATACAGAAACTCTGTATTTTTTAATGCTATCACTATTACAATAAAACCAAGAGAAATATAGGAGAACTGATGAATATTCTCCGATATGACCATTATTCAAAAGTGTGCCATGTCTCTGGTAAGAGTTCAATAAGACATCAAAAAAGAAGGAAAAGAAATGACAGGTTCTATTCATGGTTCTTATAAAAAGGTTAAAGATGTGAAAAGTGACACAACTAGATACACTGTTCAAACAGACAGTTAAAGTTTTAATGGCACATTAGCTATAGCAGTAGCTTTAATAATTAGCACTTTGGGCATATGAAAAGGAAACAATACTTCACCCTATAACATGTCAACTTGGATCAAAGTGAAAATTCTTTCCTGTCCTAGCAAATGCAAGCAGACTGATCTGAATCTGAAAATATGAATATTTAAAAAGAGCAGATAAGAAGCTTGAGTACTAACTGAAACTGTAACCATAGAGCAGTGCAAAATATTCCATTCAAGCTATTGCACTGTGTTGCCATCAAAATAATTGAATTGAATAGTTGAATCTAGTCACTTAGTAAAGACGTCCTATTGATCTGTAGAGGGAGAAATGTTGGATAATATAGCATTTTGCATGTAAAACCAATATGTTGGTTTTAGTTCTCTTCAGTCAGTTATGATATTTTACCACATGGTCTTAGGTTCAGAACCACATAGATAGTTTCACAGTTAGGATGGAGACCAATGAGAGTTTACCACATCTGTGCATGCCATGCACACACAAATTCACAGAAATAAAATATGTCATATCTAGTTTGTGTAGTTAATATCTAGATTATATCCCTGCTTTTTCAACTGTTAATTGCTTCAAGCCAATCCCTTAATTTCACCCAGAACTTTTTTTGGAGATGATTCTTTTCTTTTCAGAATAAGAAAATATATTTTGCCATTAATAATTGTTATCAGAGGAGTATTTTGATTCCTCTCCTTCTCCTCTAACACCATGGAAATGACCTGTTTGAGAATATTCATCATTTGGCATCCTTCAGTCCAGTGATGGAATTCAATTTTTTTTTACTTCCGGTTCTGTGGGCATAGATTGGTGGGCATATCAAGGGAAGGATACTGTAAAATCCTCATTCTCACCCCACCCCACTAACCTGCTTTCCAGCTCTGTTCTCCTGTGCAAGGCAACAAAAGAAGACCCTGCTGATCAGCTGGAACTCAGGAGGCAGAGAATAGATGGGGACAGGGCCAGTCAGGAGTGGTATTCTGAACTACTCAAAATTTCCGCCACCGGTTCTCTGAACTACTCAAAATTTTTGCCACTGATTCTCCAAAACTGGTCAGAACCTGCTGAATACCACCTCTGCTTCAGTCTCAAAAGACTATGGTATCATGCTCTGAAAAGAGGTCCTAAAACAACATCTAATATGGCTAAAAAGGCCAATTTGAGAGTGGCAATCCCTATCATGCTGAGGACAGATACAGTCTGTCCCCTGTCCAGCCCCCAGATTTCACTGGTTCCGGGACTGCCTCTTTGCCTCAGCCTGCTGAATGAGTGTCTCTTTGAATTAGAGAAGGCCATGCAGTGAGAATATGGCCTCTGTTAATTTCCTATTCTAATAATGCTTGCTGTAAAAATCAGCATTATTAATTAGCCTAGTCAAAATACAAACCACTTAGATATATGACAAAGATTGAAATCCATGAAATTATTGCTGGATGGGGAAAAGTTGGGAACAGATTGCATTTCTAAAACAAAGTTATTTAACATACTGATTTGTGATGTCCTGGTCCACATCTTGAATAATTTAAATTTAGTTAGGGGTCTCCAAAATGTCATATTGCATAATGATATAATCACACTGGCATATTAGTCAGACAAATGGCTATAAAAGGATCACATAAATATATGACTCACATAAATACAGTACTTGAAAGAGTACATCAATCCAGTGCATTGTGGCAAAAATCAATTTAATTATTTTGAAAACTTAAAATCTGATCTTCTACTAAAAATGAAGAACCTCATATGAGAGAGGCAATTTATTTAGGGATGCATCATATATAATCAATAACCATTCAAATAGTCAATGACTATAATGGAAAGAGCAGCAAAAGCATGTCCAAGGTATCAGTCTGCAAAGTGATTTACCTCCAAGATGTGCAAACTGATGGGATTTGTATTGATGGGCAGAACAGGTTTTTCCAAAAATTACTGTCCATTTGTTTTTTTTTTTTTTCACAAAGTGCAGCTAATCAGTCATATNTTTGTTTTTTTTTTTTTTCACAAAGTGCAGCTAATCAGTCATATTGGATATGATTTATTTAGTTTTGTTTAACAGGTTGTGTAAAGGCAGCCAATCAAACAAGTATGATTATGTAAATTAATGGCCAGGGTGCTGTTTAAATAGCCTAAATAGCAATTTTATTAGTCTGATTAATATAATAGCTTCTCCTTAGCCAAATGCTCTTCTTGCAAGTTATATTACCTTTCTCTTCTGATTTACGCAATGACTATTGCTACGCTGGGTCAGGATATTTCCAATTCAGTTTTACTGGTCCTTGTGGAAAGACAGAATACCGAACTATCTGAGCCATAGCTTTGATCTGCCAAAGTCAGTCCTCTTTTCTTATTTCTCTAGGCTGGCAAACAAAGCAACCAGTACAAGTGATGGATTGCTTACTCTGCTGTCAGCCACTGACATTCTGTACTTGCATTTTTACAGGATATAATACTCTAGAAGTAAGGCAAAGTAAATTGGCTGACCAGAGTAGCTGAGCAGCCCAAAGCCAAGCTATTTGTTCAGAGGTTTCATTAATTCCAAACAATTTACAAATCTGAGATTAAACACTATAAACCCATCTTTTTAATAAAATAGCTAAGCACATCAGTCTTGATTAGATCAAATGCAATATCATGTGGCAATTTCACAGCCATGCCAAACAAAATATCAGAGACTGGACAAGAACAAAAATAGGTGCTCATAGCTTGGCTTCAAAATAAGAGATGAAAGCAAGATGAAGGTTTAGAAAGGCTACATATAGGGAAGGTTTGTATTTGTGAACAGGGAAGGCATCAGAACAGTAAAGATGGTGCCCACCGTCATGCAATCAAAGCTCTGCCCCTTTTATATGATTGACCCTTCATAAACTTTATACATCATTTTTTCTTTTAAATAATCAATTGAGGGGAAAAAATCTAGGCTGAAAATTGTTGATTTTTTTCTAAACAATGGGATTTTAGTGCAATCTTTGGACTGAAGGCAAATAAAATTCCTGATTTCATTCAGCATCTATACAGCTCTGGTCCACTTTAAGCATCATGCTAATCATGTTGGTTTTAAGGTAATAGGTGCAGAACAAACATTTGGGTAAACAAAGGACTTTCTTATTTTCATTCCTCTAAACTATTGATAACTGACATAACTGACTGACATAACTGACATAATCCAGGAATATTGACTTGAATCATAGGATTGGAAGAAATCTTGGAGGTCTGCCAGATCCTCAGTCGGATCTAGGACAACTCATAGCAGCCAACATGCCACATAGCAGCCAACATTGCTATGGGACTTGCTGTGGGATAACTAACTGACTGTGAGACAAGAGTTACACTAATATTGAAGAAATGGTGGAATAGAATCATTAAAGAAAGGATGCAAATGAAGGAAAAAATGAAGGGAGAAAAGGTGAATGATAAAAATTAAAATGAGTTTTCAATTATTTTAAATAATTAAATTGAATTGTTGAATTGTCCCACAGTGAGTTGTCCTATGTTGAGTTGTCTGCAGCAAGTTTTCTATGGAAATTTGGCCCATTTTGTCCTCAAACTAACCTTAAAACAAGGCTGCTCAGTATTTGACAACCTACAATGATGGACTCTTTCTGATTCAGGAGGCAGACTCTATCATTGTTTAATAGTTCTCATGACCAGGAAAATTCTCCTATAGTAATGACAAATCTGGATCTCTCTCCCTCTCTCTCTCCCTCCCTTCCTCCCTCCCCCCCTCTATGTGTGTGTGTAAAGTTTCCACCCACTGGTTTTTATCTTATCCTATGGAACACAATGAGAACTATAAAGTGTAAATCCTCATTCTCTGCCCTGTGACATTCCTTCATTTATTTGAAGACTGCTCCTATGTGTCCCCTCAGACTTCTCTACTTAGAATAAACATACCCAGTTCCTTCATAGGAATTAACATACATTATCCTCGTTGCCTTTTCTCTGCATTCTTTCCAATTCCTCAACAACCTTCTGGAAACCAAAATTAGATACATTTGGTTTTGCTTTCTCTTTAAGTACCACAGACATGCTCAAGAATCTATCGATCAATGTTGGTTTGTATGCTTTTTGGAGTGCATATATAAGAATAATGTTGATATTATGGGATTGTATATATGTAGAGATAATTGTATGCTCGCATTAAGGGGAAAATATATCTAGGGCTGTCAGAGCTTTGGAGAGGTGCTTTGATCCAACAAAGCTTCGATCAAAGTATTCCTTCAAAGCAAAGTACTAAATCGAAGCATCAGATCAAAGCATCTGCATCTCATCAGTTCATGGGCAAAAATGGTCTTGGGCACATTCTCACTTTAATGGAAGTGCCACATGAGAACATTTTGACAATATGAATCAAAGTGAAGTACCAATTTGAACTGTAGCAAAACCACACACCCCTAGACATATTGATATGTGAGTGGGAATGGAAAGAGACATTTCTGTGTTATTTTGCCCTTTTATCTTATCTTAAGCTGCTGATATGTAAACCATAGTAGATGTTTATCAGTGACAACTGTTGTAAAGTCAAATTGCAACAACATCATGCAATAACTAAAATAACTAGGTATAACAGTTTATCTGACATACCAACTTTGAAAAGGATAATAGCTGAAAGACTAGCTTGCTCTTTGCTTCAATTTATATTCTTAATCTGCCTGGCAAGAAAAAGAGGAAAATACATTCAGATGACACAAAACACATTTCCAATAAATACTATACAGAATGTATGTTTGTGTGTGTGTGTGTGTGTGTGTGTGTATGAATGAGAAAGAGGGAGGAACAGAGGGAGGGAGTGGGGGGGAGAGAGAGATTATGAATACTTTATCTCGAATGAGTATCTGGAAATATTTCTCAGATGTACAGAATAACTATTCTTGGACACAAAGAGTATAATGATACAAGTATTACTTATTTCAGTTGGACATCATAAGAAATCCAGGTTCTGGAGTCACGCCAGGGAAGAAAGAATGTCTATATCTATTCTTCATAATGTAATCTTAGCTGTCAGATTTTATTTGTAAATTATCTTTCTTCCCCGAAAATTGACCAGGACTTTATTATTTTAGGTTGGTTTTAAATTCTCTTCTTTCATAAATATGAAACTAAATGAAAATCTTTTCAGAATGACAGGTAAGTTATACTATCCTTTCCAAATTTCCAGTGAAGAATATACCTTTATCAGCAAGGTGAAGAAGAAGATAAGTAATGAAAAAAGGAAAGAGATTTTTCACAGTAAATATGAAATTAACCATTCAAGGTTTTTCATTTCACCTGATGAATTTATCACTGTACAGGCATTGGAATCTAGTTCAATATTTCTAGTTCAACATTTAATTCACCACTACACCAACCTATCCTATAGTTTCATAACTAAATCATTAGTTGAAAATAAAAGGAATAAAAGGTCTAACTTTAGGATAGTAGCACCAGACCAAATCTCATTGAAAATTATGATTTTGAGGACTTGTTTTTCTTTTTTAACATTGGTTATTAAGCAAAGTTGTGACCTGCTCTGCTTGACTAATGACAAGCTCTAATTTACCTCAGGACCTACTCTCATACTTTAAAGTCCTAGTTTTTTGTATCCGACCCACTGTTGGAGGACAGAGATCTTACATTTAGGGCTATCTTCTTTTCAGACAAACATGGTAATATGCAAACTAACTGGGAATTTAAAAATGCACTAACTCTCCTATTTATTTAGTACAATATTGATTTTATTGTTGTACCAGAGAACTCCATGATGCAATCTATAATTGGCACTGAAAGGGTGTGCCTAGAAAGAAAGAAAGAAATAGTAATAAAATACAAATAAAACTAGCTAAGTTTAACAGGCTAGAAGTTTAAATTACCCAAAGAATACAACTCCAGAGAACTTTATGAAATAAAAATTAATGTTTGGAACAAGGTTACTTCATCATAGTTATCCTTGAAATTGGATTCTGTGTGGGTGGCAAGCTAAAGGTCTGATTGAATATCACCATGATAAAGAGCTGGGGTGGGGTGGGGGAAAGATGCATATGCATGAATTGAAAGGCTTGTGAGATGATGGGAGTTTAAATTACTAATTCTAGTTTTTTAGGGGGAAATTTTGGACAAGTTCTACCAGAAGACTTTCCATAATATAAGGCTGACAGAAGGAAAGCTTACTAGTGGATTAAGATGATAAGATAAAATATATTCCAAAGAGACTTCTAATAAGCTTCTAATACTGCTTGATATTATTTTTATATTATTGCATACTGTTAGTTTGATGGTTGCAGTTTGTCTTAACTGATTATATATACTCCGAAGACCAGTTATAATTCATCAGAAAAAAAATCTTTGTCAGAGAATCAAATAAATTAAAGATGGGTACAAACTCACAGATAAGAAAAGAATCAAGTTCAAGTTGATATAAGGTTGGCTAAGTTGCTATACCAGTTTTGGAAGACAACCCTTGCAGCAGTTTTTGCCTGATACATTTCCAAGATGGTTCCTGTTATAGTGGTTCATTTTCAACTATTTTGCTGAAAGTGTAGTGTTTTAGTGACTATACTATACCATATTGTACTGTACTGTTCTGCGCTACGCTGTGCTGAGCTGCACTGCACTATACAGCCTATAGTTCTTTTGGATAAGACTTGTTCCTTCTGCAGAGAACTTACTGTACTTGTTTCAAAGTTTGGTTTGCATTTCCCTTCAATATATAAACTTTTTCATATGAATAATTTATAAGAAAGACATGAATTATTTAAATAATTGAATAATGATGCTGGCTTCATGGCACATCATGACAGACTTCTGGACCAAAGACATGTCCTGTTGAACTGTTAGAAGTCTCTTAGCTTTCCAGGCAGAGCCTCTTATATTTGACAGTCTGTCAGCCTTCAAGATCTTCTGCTATTGCACAGTCATTTAAGTGGGAATGTGTTAATTTTTATCTAAGATTTATATCTTGCTTTTTCCTCCCCCAAGAGCACTTCCATCAATTTTATGTAGAACAATAACTACATAAGGTTATATTGAAAAGAGTGACTGGCCTACAGTCATCTAGTCATCATTCCATGGCTGATGGTGGATTTCATCTAGATCTGTCCATCCTGGTCTAAGGAAGGAAGTATAAATAAGGAAATATAAATTATATCTGTGAGTACTTTTATTTTTCAAAAAAGATTGAGCTTTTCAGGGATAGAAAAGTTGCTGCACACATTATTAATTGAGATCCCTGGTAGTCAATTTAACATGACTTCATTGCTTGATATGGAACATAAACAAGTTATTGTAATTTAGTATCCCAACCAATACTTTGGTGTCTGTCACTCATACCTTAAAAAACTTCAGTTAACTGAAATTAAAAATTTAGTGGTCATGTATCAAACACTTTCTAAGAAACAAATATTTATTATCTGAAAGAGGCAAAATAAAATGAATCAAATGTTAATTCATGTGGAAACAGATTATTTTGACTGATTTATAGAGCAGTGATGATTTTTAATCAAGGGGACATTCAAAACAATGTCTCCCTTTTCTACTCTTACTATTACAGGAATCTATCACTACATTATCCTGCTGTGCATATAGATTAAACTATGATGGTTGTTTTCCTCAGTATCTAGTGGCTGCACTATTAGCCTAAATTAGATTAAACTAGAAGTAGAAACTTCAAGCCCACCTTTAACAGTCTCTGGAGTTTTCTGTGATAATGCTACTAAAATCTCTAAGAAAAAGAGATCAATTTCCCATTTTTAAAATGAGACAATAAATAAACTCATATGCTAACTTTAGATAAAAATGACCCAGACAATGGTATATAAAACTCTGAACTTTTCCTCAAAAGAAAAAGGCCCATATTCTTGGCACAATTCTTTTATTGCCCTCATTATAATGTTCATTATCCTTTGCAGTCTTTTGTTATAATTCGGGGACCCTCTGGGTTAAACCAAAATTTAGTTGGAGATGACCATTAAATGAAATGCTTAGCTGCGTGCCTACACAAATGATATAGTCTCAGTCAAAACTCAGCATATAAAGCCTAATGTGACCACACTAAAATGTAGAAAATGTCCCTAAAGCAAAACAGTTATAGGATAGCTCAGAGCCTGTAGAAATTTTTCTCCAACAACCATCTCATTGTTTATGAGTCAAATACTGCAAACCCATAACTCCAAGATAAATGATACCATTATACTTATGCCCCATGCTGTGACCAGTGTGGTAGATATTTCTACACAATTCATTTCAGTAAAATGATACAGAACAACCAGGTTAACTATTTTTCTTTCTTCCTCTGTTATATTAATGTCTGATTACAGTAAAAAAAATCATTTATCAATGCAGAAATTAAATATTTCATGATTTGCATAACTGAGAATCATTAAGATTTACCAGTCCAAAAAAATTCCAAGAAATAAGTAAAAAAATTAAAAATACAACAATTATTTGTGTTTCTTAAATAATTATAAATTAATCTGTGAATCAATGACAGTTCAGAATTACTTTTTTCATAAATTCTAATCAAGGTAACAACATTTTAGTGATCCTTCTATTTTATTCATCACCCATCTATTCAAACTTGAACAATTTTCCATATCTGAAATTCACAGATATAAAGAAAGATATATCGTCATCATTATCATCATCATCATCCATCATCATCCTTCTGTTCAACTTTGGGAGACCAACATTATGCAAAGCATAAAAAGAGAAAAAAAAAGTAGAAAACAAAATAAATTAAAGGCAATAAGTGAAATAAGAAGGAATTTACTAAATGTAATGTATCTTACGCTAATACGCTAATAATATCAGGGTGTCAAATTTGTGGCCTGTGGGCCAGATGCGTCACATACTGGCCATGCCCAAAAGTCATAATACGTGACATGATGACACTGTGACAACACAAGCTGGACACTCCTGCCTTATATATGTCCAGACTTTTCTATTGTTGTAAACCATGTTTGCTTCCATTAGCTACTGATTTATAGTTCTCTCTTTGAAAAATATTGTGACTCCATCCAGCTATGCCTTTCTCAACTTTCACTATCATCTCAATCCATCTATTATTCCTTTATGTATTGTTTTGCAATTTAATTCTCACTCTAATCTGCTTGGCCTTCCATCAGGCATTGAAAACTTGGTTTTGCCATTAGCCCGGGGCTCTGTAGGCAAGCTTGCTTTTTAGTCATATTGACTGTGAGAGGTTTGATTATTTAGTTGCTATTTTATACTGTCTCATGCTGCTTATGTTTTGTTCTAATTGGGAGCTTCCCAGTCACATATATGAGATGGGCAGGCATATTTACTTATTTAATAAATAAAATACACACCTGTCACTTCCGTATAATGAAATTGGTGGCAATGTGCTTTCATGGGTATTCATTTTTTGCTTCTTTTGACATTTTTTCCTTGCAACAAATCACATTTTACTGGCATTTGCATGTCTTAAAGTTTTTACATCCCTTCTTCTATCTTTCATAAAGTTTTAATATCAATACTTCCCCATCATGTAGTTTTCACAGTTTGTGTGCAACTTGCAATCATTCATTCCATTTCCCATGTCAAACATAACTACCTTGGGGCTTTGATGCATCATTCAGTCTAACATTTGCTGCAGCTCATTCAGATTCTCATCCAGCAGCCCAGCATCATCTGCATACAAAAGAAAGGCGAGGTCACATCGGCCGACGGATGCAAAATGTATGTAAAAAGGACACAGCGGACGAGCAAATTTTCCTGCCTCTACAAAAGTGCCCAAATTTGATAAAGAAGATGGAAACTAAGCAGAAAGGAAGGGACGTGGGGAGGCCGAGCGAGGATGTTAAGGGATGCTCAACGGAAGCCTAGTGGATGAAGCAGATGGAAGTGGAATGAAACATTCCGCAGGGTTCCGTGGAGAACAGTGAAGCGGACACGCAGCATGAAGGAGCGGATGCATAGGCAGATGCCGAGCAGATGGCGGGATGCACCACGGACGCTAGCCGGATGCTAGGGATTGGCTAGCGGATGCAAAGCATTCACTGCGGCATGGCAGGGAGGGTGCATTGGCGTCAGCGCCCTGCGGATTAGGGAAGCAGCTTGCAAGCAGAGGTCACCATTTCAGAAGAAAGCACGTCTGCCAGACACATCTTTCAGCCAAGACAACATGGGGAAGAAGAGGATAGCTTTGTGCTACTGCTGCTACCCTGTGCAAGAAGGACAGGACACCATCCCCCACCCCCTGGCGCTGACTTTCTGCTGGTGCTAGTGGCTGTGCTGCTGCTTCTTCTGGGTGGCTGGTGCTGAGTCTTGGCTGGTGCTTGGTTGTTATGCTGGTGCTGCTCTGGTCCTGCTGGTGCTGTTGCTGCTCATAGTGCTTGTGGTGCTGCTGGTGCTGGTGCTTTGCTGGTCGCTGACTCTGCTGTGTGCTGCTGCTGGTGGTGGTGTGGTGGACAGCCCTAGAATCTCAAAGGCCTCGACTGATGCGGGGGGAGGGCCCAGAGGCCCTGCAGAGGGAGGAAGAGGCAATCACGTGAAAAGGGGGAGAGGAGACAGTATTCCATTGCAGAGGAACATGAGGAGGGGTTGGCTAAATGGCTGAGGGAGAATGAGTACCGTCTGGAGGAAGGTGAACACAGCTCTATCGAGACCCAAGTCGGAAGCTTTAGGCGGCTTGGAAGAGAGAGGAGGAGCCTGGCCTATCCACTTCGGATGTCTCCTGGGGTGGTGACAGGCAACATGCACAGACGTGGTAAGGGACACTGCACTGAGAAGTCTGGGCCAGGCGCGGTCAGCTCACGCGCCGGCTAGATCCTATGTCATTGGCAAAGTTGCAGCTTCTGGAGGGTGAGGTTCCGCCACCCGAGAGCGGCCCCTCTGTCAACCCTCTCTCTCAGCAGCCCACAGACAAGCCATGTCCTCTTACTGTCCATGAGTATGCTCGTGTGTCAGAGCAAGTATCTTTGGAGGCGTGCCCGTCGACGGAGAACCCCGCCCGACAGCTGCACACCATGCCGGACACATGGAGGGACCCTGATGCAAGAGTGGAGCAAGAAGGAGGCTGCAGCCACCAGCAGACAACCCACCCCGCCCCAGCTCACTCCACAGAAAAGCAGGCAGAGAGGTATACTGGAGGGAGAAGAGCCAATGTCCTATTGGAGATCAGGGACAACATCAAGAGGAGCGTAGATCTCCTCTCTCAGTTGGTACACTTCGACGTAGTTCTAGTCCTCTAACAGAAAAGATCCTCTTCACCGTGAACAGAACCTCCTGGAGAATCTCGAAACCCAGTACAGGTGGATCAAGGAGAGGATCACAGGTCTTCTGCTACTCACCCTAGGCCAGCTGAACCTGCTCTGACACACTCCAAGGTCTGCTTCACCTGGCGATGTCACAGCCGCTTCAAGGCTTTCAACAGCGCCTCACCTACAAGGCTATGGCTACCAGGAGTTCCAGGCACGACAGAGCACCTTCCCAGTCCAAAGCACAGGTAGAATCGCACACGCACAGGTTGCCACTGATGCCACGATACCCACCAATGCCACAAGACGCCGACAAATGCCACCCAGATGCCACAGATCCACCCGACGCCCACAGATGCCACCCCGATGCCATCACCTCGCTTAAGGCTGCAGGACAGCATCCCACTAAACTCTCCTTCTCCACCCCCAACCAAGCCCGGCTCAGAACATCTCTTATCAGTCTTGGGACTGACATTCCCATGTCTGGAGGAAGGGCTCTCCACATCAGGGACTGAAGCAGCTCTCTGAGAGCTTCCTGGCAAAACACCATCCCTGTTGTCCTCGTCGGGGCAGCACCCCAATGGTTCAGACAGCACTCCCAGCCACTGCATTCCTACAGCCCGTGGACCTTCACCCTGAGACATGGATCGGCTCTCAGAGTTACTGAAAGAGTGCCAGAGACTGGGTTGTTACTGTTGACTTTAATCTTCTGCTTGGGACACTTTTTTGTGTCAATTTTGATTTTTTATATAAGTCTACAGTTTGTTAGTTAAATAAAGGTTTATGTTTGCTTGGTTATAGTTCTTTTAACTAAATAAAGTCTTGTGGAAACTTTTGAAATGGTTTAAGCCATTGCAGTGCTTGTGGGGAGGGCTAAGGGTATTGTGGCGATGGATAGGCTGTGGGATGAATAAGAATAGGTGTGGGGATGGGTAAGGGATAGCTGTGGGATCGAAAGGGATAGCTGTGGGATGGATAGCTCTGGCATGGGTAAGGATAGCCTGTGGGGATGGCGCAGGGATACCTTGGAATGGTCATAGCTGTGGGATGGGTATGCTGTGGATGGGTATAGGCTTGTGGGTAGATATCCTCAGTGGCAAGCATAGTGGGACTGTATGGTCCACCTCCAATGCCACACTAATGGCCCTTTATTTATCATAATTAATTTAATCATTCATCCACACATGTAACATAAACAAAAACACTTATTCTAATGCACTGTATAATTGTAACGGGCACTCACATAACCATGAACAATCTAATCAGGTGTGATAGACAGGCTGGCAGGAAAGCATTTTTAAGCATATACACTGTCTTGCACTCCACTGCTCCAAGCTGGGAGTTCACCAGTGTTTCAGGAGGTTGCGCTGCTTCTTCCCTTCACGTGAAGTCTGTTGGGGGCCTTGCACATCCCACAATGTCTATCAGGTTTGTCTTGCTCCATTCACAGGCTGCCCTGTCCCATTGCCTTGTTGGCAGGTCCACTGCGAGCTGTTCTGCTGGGTAGCCCAATGTGGTAGCACAATGGTTAGGCACTACACTGGTAGCACAATGAGATTAGTGCACGGATGCAGCAAGCTCCATGATGTTCCTCATGGTCTCAGGGGTGATGCTGCATGGTGGTGAGGAATACTGGAACCTGTTGGCCAGGATCCAAAGTCATTCTCCCCCCCGACTTGCCCTGAACAGCCTGTAGTTGAAGATCCTCTCTTCAAGGAGAGCACTCTGGAAGTGTAGGCTTCAATGAGGTAGGTTCTGAGGGAGAAGGCTCATCCCCCACGATAAGTAGGCACATCTTGTGCTGTTGTTGGGGCAGGGGACTGGATCTGGGAAAGCAATGATGAGGTTGCATTCCATTCCCCTTGCGGTCACTAGGCGTTGTAATGAACTGGCTATCGTGAAGCGACCCGTTGCCTGAAGCATTGCTGTATGTGACCTTGTAGTCAGCATCACCATGCAAAGAGGATGAATGCTGAAGAAGCGCCTTGTAGTTGAAATAAGTTGGACCCTGAACTTGGCTGGGTTTGCAGGCCACGTGCTTCCCATCTATGGCTTCCAGTGGTGTCGGGAAGTTCCACTTCTGATCCACTTCTCCTGCAACTTTTCTCCAGCCTTCTTCAAGTGGTGGGGTACTGGAGGAGCTCTCCAGGTATTCTTCCGTATGAATTCTTTACCACTTCTCTGACAACAAAGGGCTTGATAGTGGAGCTGAAGGAAACAAAGAGGACTCGTGGCATCCAGAACTTCATCGAGGATGCACAGCCATGCTTGACGAAGTTGTGGCAGCGGCTGAGACTCAGGTTGACCAAGGCAAACACCAACTTCCACCCAGCGTGGACCTGGGGCTCAAGGTGGCACTGACTCCTTCGCCACCTGTCTCAGGGACCACCTACAGGAGCAATGCGACGGCTGGAGGGTGCACCCAGCACATCAGCTTTGTTTGTGCAAGAAGTGGTAAAGAATTGCATCGAAGAATACCTGGAGGAGCTCCTCCAGTACCCACCACGAAGAAGGCTGGGAAGAAAAGTTCGGCAAGAGAAGTGGTATCAGAAGTGGAACTTCCGACACCACTGGAGCACTAGATGGGAACAGTGGCTGCAAGCTCAGCAGTCGCGGTCCACTTATTTCAACTACAAGGGCTTCTTCAGCGATCATCCTCTTTGCACATGGGTTTTTTGGATTGCCCCTGACCTTACCAAAAGGGTTTTCCATTCTACATCAATGTTCAGTGCAACGGGTCAGCTTCATGATGCCGCCAGTTAATACAACGGCCAGTTGACCTCAAGGAGGAATGGAAATGCAACCTCAATCATGGGCTTCCCAGATCCAGTCCCCTGCCTCAACAATAACCACAGCAGTGCCCTACTTCATGTGGTGGGATGAGCCTTTCCTCAGAACCTACCTCATAATGCCCTACACTTCAGATGCCTCTCCTGTGAAGAGAGATCTTCAACTATCAGGCTGTCCAGGAAGGACGGGTGGTGGAAGAATGCCTTTGGCATCCTGGCCGAACAGGTTCCAGGTACTCTCTCACCACCATGCAGCATCACCCCTGAAGACCATGAGGAACATCATGGAAGCTTGCTGCATCCTGCACAATCTTCATTGTGCTACCCAGTTAGTGCATCCCATTGTGCTACCACATTGTGCTACCTCAGCAGAACAGGCTCGTGGACCGCAACAAAGGCCAATGGGGAATATGGAGCCTGTGAACTGGAGGCAAGGACTAAACCTGATAGACTTGTGGTGTGCAAGGCCCACAGAGCTTACGTGAAGGAGAAGCAGCGCAACCTCCTGAAACACTGGTGCAAACTCCCCAGCTGGAGTCAGTGGAGTGGCAAAGCCACAGGTTGGTAATGCCTTAAAAATGCTATCCTGAGCTGTCTTAAACACTGATGAGATTGTGTCATGTGATGTTGAGTGGCCGCTACAATTGAACATGGGGCATTTATAAAGTGGTTTTGTTTTATGTTGAATGTGTGGATGAATGATTAAATTATTATTTGATAATAAAGGGCCATAAGGTGTGGATTTGGGAAGGGTGGACCTACGTCCACTATGCTTGCACTGGAGATTATCTATCCCACAGCTATTACCATCCACAGCTATTACCCATGCCCACAGCTATTAAGGACCAGCATCCCACAGGGTATCCTGCCATCCCAGGTATCCTTACCCATGCCATGTATAGCATCCAAGTACCCAGCATCCTTCACAGCTCCACAGCTTTCCTTACCCATTCCCACAGCTATTTCTATTCATCCCACAGACTATCCATCCCAACAGCTACCCTTACCCATCCCACAAGCATGCATTGGCTTAAACCATTTCTAAAGTCTTCCACCAAGACTTTATTTTAGTAAAAAGAACTTAACCCAAGCAAAAGATACTGTTATTAATAACAAATTCCGTAAGGACTTTATTAAAAAAGCAAATGGAACCAATGAAAAGTGGTCCCAAGCAAAGATAAGTCAACAGGTAACAACCCAGTCTCGCACTCTTCTCAGTCACTCTGAGGCAGCCATGGTCTCAGGGGGTGACAGGGTCTCAGGGGCTGTGGAGATTGGCAGTGGCTGGAGTGCTGGTCTGAGGCACCATTGGGGTGCCTGGCCCCGAGAGACAACAGGGGATGGGTGTTTGCAGGAAGCTCTCAGAGAGCGGCTCAGTCCCGTGATGTTGAGAGGCCCTTCTCCAGGACATGGATGTCAGTCCCAAGACTGTGAGAGATGTTCTGAGGCCGGGCTTGGTTGTGGGTGGAGGAAGAGGAGTTTAGTGGGGATGTCTGTCTGCAGCTAAGCGAGGGTGAGGCATCGGTGGCATCTGTGGCCGTCGGTGGCAATCTGTGGCATCGGTGGCATTTTGTGGCGTCTGTGGCATTGGGTATCGTGGCATCAGTGCACCTGTGGTGTGATGTACCTGTGCTTGGACAATGGAAGGGCTGCCTGGCTGCTGGAACCCGTGGTACCATAGCCCTTGGTAGGTAAGGGGCTGTTGGAAAGCCTTGGAAGGGCTGTGACATCGCAGGGGTTGGAGGACAGACCTGGAGTCTGGTCAGAGCAAGGTTCAACTGGGCCCTGGAGGGTGGTGCAGAAGACCTGTGATCCTTCTCCTTGAATTCACCTGTACTGGTTCGAGAAGTTTCCATGAGGGTCTGTTTTCACACGTAGGTGAAGAAGGGCTTTTTGTTAGAGGTAAGAATCTCGCAAGTGTACCCAACTGAGAGAGGAGATCTAACGCTGCCCCCTTTCTTTGATAAAAAGGTGTCCTGATCTCCAATAGGAACACGTGTGGCTCTCTCCTCCAGTTATCTCTCTGCCTGCTTTCTGTGGAGGTGGGAGCTGGGGGTGGGGGTGGGTGGGTCTCTGGTGGCTTGCACGCCTCTTCTTGCTCCATCTGCCATCAGGGGATCCTCCATGTGCTCCGGATGGGGGGTGTGCAGCTGTCGGGGGGGGTCTCCGTCGGGGCACGCTCCAAAGATACTTGCCTGGACACAGGAGTGACTCATGGCAGAAGAGGACTGGTGTCCTGTGGGCTGCCTGAGAGAGAGGGTTGACAGAGGGGCTGCTCTGCGGTGCGGACCTCACCCTCCAGGAAGCTGCACTTTGGCCATGACAAGGTCTCCCGGTGCGGTGAGCTTGACCGCGGTCCTGGCCAGAACTTCTTCAGGTGCAGTTTCCCTTACCACGTGTGCATGTCTTCCAACCCCAGGAAGGAATCCGAAGTGTAGGCCAGGCTCTCCTCCTTCTCTCTCCAAGCCGGCCTGCTTCCGCTTGGTGTCTCGATAGAGTGTTCTCCTCTCCGATGTATTCGGGTACTCATTCTCCCTCAGCCATTTGAGCACCGTCCTCCTCATGTTCCTCTGCAATGGAGTACTGTCTCTCTCCCTTTTCCACGTGAATTGCCTCTTCCTCCCTCTGGCAGGGCCTTCTGGGCCTCATCAGCAGGCTTTGAGATCTCTAGGGCTGGTTCCACCACACCACCACCAGCAGCCAGCAGCACCAGCAAGAGTCCAGCACACAAAGCACCAGCACCGAGCAGCGCACCAGCATGCAACCATGAGCAGCAGCCAGCACCACAGGACAGGAGCAAAGCACCAGCATAAGCACCAGGCACCAGCAGAGTCAGGCAACCAGCCCAAGAAGAAGCAGCAAGCAGCAAGCACTAGCAGACCAGCAGAGTCAGCGCCAGGGTGGGATGGTGGTCTGTCCTTCTTGCCAGGGCTGGCAGGATAGGCACAAGCTTCCTCTTCTTCCCCATGGTTGTTGGCTGAAGACTGTGTCTGGCGAGGTCTTTCCTGCTTGAATGGTGACCTGCTTCGCAAGCTGTTCCCTTTTAATATCCGCGGGCTTGACGCCAATGCACCCCTCCTGCAATGGCAGTGGAATGCTTTTGCATCCGCTAGCCATCCGCTAGCCATCCGCTAGGCGTCGTGTCATCCGCGCCATCTGCTCGCATCTGCTATGCATCCGCTCTTCTGCTGCGTGTCGCTTCACTGTTGCTCCACGGAAGCCTGGGATGTGTCATCCACTTCCATCTGTTTCCATCCACTGGCTTTCCGGTTGAGCATCCCTTAACATCCTCGCTAACGGCTCCCCACGTCGTTCCTTTCTGTTGTTCCATCTCTTTATGCAAATTTGGGGCACTTTTGAGAGCAGATAACAAGGATGGAAAATTTGCTCGGCGCCTGTGTCTTTTTACATAAATTTTTGCATCGTCGGCCCATGTGACCTCGCCTTTCTTTTGTATGCAGATATTGCTGGGCGCTGGATGAGAATCTTGAATGAGCTGCAAGCAAATGTTAGACTGAATGATGGCATCAAAGCCCCAAGGTAGTTATGTTTGACACTGGGAAATGATGAATGATTGCAAGTTGCACACAAACATGTGAAAACTACATGATGGGACAGTATTGATAATTAAACTTTGATGACCAAGAATAGAAAGAAAGGGATGTAAAAACTTTTAAAGACATGCAATGCAAGTATAAATGTATTTGTTGCAAAGGAAAATGTCAAAAGAAGCAAAAATGAATACCCTGAAAGCACATTGCACCAAATTTCCATTTATACGGAAGGACAGTGTGTATTTTATTTATTAAATAAGAAATATGCCTGCCCATCTCATATATGTGACTGGGAAGCCCC